>OY734955.1:2770758-2850440 GCA_963457585.1 Spergularia bocconei | reverse complement strand
GTTCAACAATTTTGTAGGTAAATGAACAGTTTGCAGGTGTTCTGTTTTTCCTCGTTTACATTGAACAATTGACCTGTTGCATCTACTTGTGCAATAAGCCGTGAAATAAGATTAGATTTATGTATTCAAGTATAGGTATAGTTATGGTAAAGTGCTTGGGGTATTCAAGTAAGGAAATTGGGGTATATGATATCTTCACAATAAAATTACAACCCCCTAATTTTAATGTCAACTCCTTGGCAAATTATGGCATTCCCATGAAGAGAGGAAAACAAATGGAACCTGTGCTATAAGAATGAAGTCCTACATGAAAACACATGTTTTGTCCAGTATCAAGTATGTAGCACAGCATAAACTTAATGGATTGAAGTATGTAAGTCCAGAACATACCAAAGGCACAAGAAGTTTTTCATGATGTAACAGTTCAGTGATGCCTTCTGGCAGTTGAGCCATCTGCAGTGATAAACGCTAATGTCATATAACATGGATCTCATTACATAATCATAGATTCATACCGAATAGGCAGGGTATGTATCACTAACAATTCAATCCAAAATTCCAAATTTAAAAAATTAGTTTCACATCAGTGCCATGAACCCTTCGGATCTCTCAGCTATTCTGTCAAATACACCTCTGAAACGACAAAATGCACAAAAATCCACTGTAAGCCTTACTGAATACTTCTCCACAGACCAAGAAAAGGAAAAGCATTTGTCAACAAATTGTTGTCATTTAAAACCTCTAAATGAGCTTGACGCACCATATACTGACATCATTCAAATCAAAGCATATAATCCACGGGTTTGGGCCCAAAATAGCCCCAAGGGCAAAAACGGTTTATTATTCTGTGGAGCCTCCTAGGGACCTGATTTTGTGTTTTGGCAAATTATTACAAGTAAAAACCTATGCTAGGTCACTAATAGACAAAAAAACATACGTGGGCCTCAACTGGTTTTGATGGTAAAGTTTTGAGACATCTGGTACTTCAAAAAGAAGTGGCCAAAATTGTCCAAAACTAAAGGCCATAATTGACATAATTCATGGTTTTGGCCCAAAATGCCCCGAACAAAAACAGCAAGAATTTTTGTGAAGTCATAGGGGTCATATGCTTAGACTCGAGGGGTGACCAGAGACTGAGGGGATTAAAGGACCATCAAACGCAAATTTAGGCACTCCTAGGTTGCAACATTATGTTTTGAGAAGACCTTTTTCCAGTGCCTACTAGCATCCCACCTAGGCTTTTGAAATGTCAAGAATTCAAAAATTGCATGTGTTAATGTTGGGATGACCGAGTTAAATTTGGTTGGTTTTGCTAGAAATAGTCCACCAAATATAGCTTCATCGAAACCAATCTAATATAATCCATTCTAATCTGATAATATTATAAGGTACAATTTGAACAAAAGAAATTCATTATTAATTATCAGGATTATTATGGTACTTTTCCTAATTATCCATTATTTCTCATATCAATAATTTTATAACTAGAAATATACTGTTTAGTAGCATCTACGTGTATGGTCAACTATTTGTCATAGATAGGATACAATTTTAGGAAAATGGCAACAATTGTACGCATAATTAGCCTGGGCATCATAGGGAATCTCAAACAAGTAAGAAGAATGGCAGATGAACAGATAGACGAGACAGTAATTTAAAATCAAAGAGTATTACTCCGTATATAACTAGTAAACTGTGGCATGGAGCAGACTTAAAAAGTCCCAACACAGAATCTTGTATGCTTATCAATAGCTTAAATAAGATCCCCGCATCTACTTCTCATTTGCATCCAATTTTTCTCTCCAAACCTCTCACTGCATTGAATAGCCTTTTACCTTCCAAGTTGAAACCCCTCAACAAAATTGATTAGGAGTTCCAATTTTCTGATAAACAATTAATTAGGATTCTCTATTGAATTGCCGCAACTTAATCTTGTTCCAACTTGATTGCAATTTTCGCCTTACGTATACTTTCAGGTAGTTAATTACTTAATTCATCATTTTTGAGAGAAATTCGAAATGATAATTGCTCTAACCTCTAAGATAGCTAAAGTAGACTTTTTGCCATTACATTATGGTCAAAAAGGCGAGAAGAATGATGGCTTTTCAGCCAGGAAAATGACTTAAAAAGAAAATTTATGAGTTAGTCTCTAGAAAATAGTATAGTTGTAATGGTATGGTTAATTTGCCCTAACACCAAACAAGTTTTGGCACTCCCCACATTTCAAACAAGATTATGTCAAAATCAAAGAAAAAAGATTTTAGAAAATCAACCTCATTTCGGTCACCCGTCCGCTGATAGCCCGCATTAGTTGTGAGGTATTCCTCAAATTCTTCATCAGGAGCCTAGATCCAGAACAAACGGAAGAAGGATTCTTATATTCTGCCCCACCAACAAAATTAAAATTCTGTTTAAGATAATCAACTCACCAGACGGACACCAAAAGCCTTTGCAATACCAGCAAGAGTAGCATCTGAATGCAATGGACCAATCCCACCATAGATAAAGACCTGTAAGCATAAATCAGATTATAATAGATGCTAATTTCAGAGCTATCATAGATATAATCATAAGCCAGATTACAGCAGAATAGCATAGTATTTAAGGCTCTTTGCTAATGCTGACATCCTAAACCAGTAGAAAGTATTTACCATATCATTGGTGGACTTTTGTCGTTCAACACTTTCCGCAACAGAATCTATCTGCATATAAAAGATATATATAAGAATTATGAAACAAACGGAAAAGACACAATATGAAATAGACATGGCAAATACTGTTTAAAGGAACAATCAGTCATACAACAAACAGTAAATAAACATTACAACAACAAAACAACATCATTACCCCAGCGCCTTAAAGGCCCCAGCCATAAGGCAGGGTAAGGGGGGTCGGATGTACGCAAGTCTTATCACTACTGAAACATAGTTTTTTATGATGTCATAACTGGTCATGTTATAGACAGTCTAAGAAATACTCCTAAGAGATCATGGGGCCTTTTATCCCTGTCTCCAGACAGATCTCAGTGCATATGGCGCAATATGGTTCCACAGACTTACATCACTACGAAGAACATTGAATTGCGTCACTGCCCAACCAATAGAATGGAGCTTATTACGCAAGGATGGTCCCACGAGATCCTCAACTGTGCTAAACCTGCTCCAACAAACATGTTTCAGAATATAAGAAACTAAAGATCACAGCAAGGCTACATCATGACCTCATATACCAAATAACACTAAATATCCTAGTACAGAAAGATCTATCATTCAAACATCACCAAATTATAAATCTTGAATATTTTATTATATTACTTAAGCGGTGACCGTGTCCGTGTAACCAAGGTACATTAATGCTACGCCGCACAGCACTGACCACTCAATGAATGAAAATGAATGCCCGTTGTACACTTCTTAAAGCACCCTCCTGAAAAGAGTTCATAGAAATATGATCGAAGGGTGCAATAGGCCACAGAAACATGGTAGAAACTTTTAGGATTGTCATATCCAAGATATTGAGAAGAGATTTCCAATGCACACAAGGGCACTTGATTTTTTTTTAAAGGTCAACAGACATCTACCCTTCTGAAATAGGACCACCAAAATAAATGCTTATATTTAAACCTACAGAATACGGAGTAGGTCACAAAAAAGAAAAAAAAAAGAAAAAAAAAAGATGAAGATATAAAGTTAAAACTCAAAGAAAATAGAAGAACAAAACCACATTATCTTTGCTAATTTCATCACAAAGCTACTGCCGTCCTCGTCGTACGCCCAAAAAGGAGTTCACATAACAAAACATTATTTACGAAATGATGCTTGATACTTATTTTCTTCGGCAGATGCTTTAAGAAGTGATGTTGCAAATTGAAATTCCCATTAGTGCTGATATAGTGCTCATATGTTCAAGTGTGCAACACAATAGTGACTAAGATCATTTTCCATAAAAAAATTATGAGTATAATCATTCTGCACATAGAAGACAACACATAAAAGCACGGAATTTTTTCAGTTGACAACATAAATCAAGGCTCAAAGTAACAATGTTCATGATTTTGACCAGGATAAATCGAAAAAGTAAAAGCACCAATACCCATTGTTAGACAACAGAAAAGAAAAGACTCACAGAATCTCATCTCCAACACCAATGACTGAGGCTGTTGGAGTTTGTTGTGATTCCACATTACTCACACCATTGCTCAGTGATAAACTGTTGGTAAGGTTTTGAGTGGATTTCTTTACTCTCCCAGCTCGCTCAGACCGTCCATCTGAAAGCTTGTGAGCTGGCTTATATTCCACTTTATTGCCAGAAGAATCATCAATACACAGCAGCTCATTTGGTACCGTATCATATATACTCCCAATAGAAGTGTATCTGTCATAATAGAAATGAGCAGAGTTAATAGCACCCTTTGCATCTTAATTACATCATTACCAAACAAGTAACGGAAATTGCCGTAACAAAATGGTAGATATCCTTTTCATAGCACTGCTGAGCATAAAATATGAGAAAGAACTGGAATCGTCATAATTCAGTTCAGTTAACAAAAGAAAATTACCCTTGATCATAGAGACTGCAGTAGGGAACCTTAGACTTCAGAAGAAAAGCCCAAACATCTCTGTCAATAAGCAAACAATCTTCATAAAGATGAGGTTTCTGGTGATCTGTTGACAACCACATTGAAAAGTATGCCCCCACCCACCCCACAACTGCCCCTTCTTTGTAAAGGAACTGGCAGCTAATACTGTATACTATCAGAAGTTCTGTGAAAGTTGCAAAACCATTATCTATCACATCTTCTTTTAACAAATATTCTTCAGTTAGACAGACCTGTATGACCAATCTAAGATGGGATTCACCCTCATAAACGATGGCCATCCTGGAGAACTAGGGGAAAACTGCTCTTGGCCTACCTGCAACACAAGATAACTCGATAAAGCATCAATTTTTTACCATCTATATATGAAACCGATTCCCTGCTAACTTTCTAAATAAAAGCTGGCCATGCCAAATAAATCTGGAATATTAATTCCGCATACATAAAGAGGAGGTAAGCTGCAAATTAAAAAGACGCAGTGGTCACATACCGCAGTAGGATCACCAATTCGAACACCTAGAAATATCGCTCTGATAGGCCTAGTCTTCTGTAGGCCTTCCAGACCAGACTTAAAATCTTCGCGAATGATGTCCAGTTGTAAATTATATCTACTCATATTACAAGAAAAATCAATAAATAAATGCACTTTGACATGCACAAACTGTTATAAATTGGAAATATTCATCACCATAAAAAATGAAAATGGAGAGAGAAGGGGATGCAAAAATAAAGATATTCACACAAAAAAGGTTTGATGAAAAATAGCTTTTCTTACTTGGCAGCTGTTTCATAAGTGAACGAGTTGATTTCAGGAAACGCACTAGGGGTTTCAAAATAAATCGTCCTTATCCGAAATTCGCATTGACTATAGGCAAGATCCTCATCACAATTGATTTGATCCTTCTTGTGCAGGTAATATCCAGCTCTGAGTAGATGTAACAAGACCTGAAAATCACGCCCTTTGAACATTGATGATTATACAAGAGGCAAAAACAACATTTGCGGTTTATGAGAACTTACAGTAGAATCCTTTCCACCGTTAAAGCTGAAAGCTACCTCTTCAACACTGTCACGAAAGATAATAGTGAAAAACTGACTATAATAGAACTCCGGCAGGGAGAAGTACAATGAATATGAATTAAAAACTGTATATACACAAAGCCAGCATGGTCAAAATGAATGAATCCAGAAAAAGGCAAGCCCCTTGACATAATCATCTACTCCACTGTTCAATATAGAGGGTAAATATTAACTTCCTTCAGATAAATTGGGAGTGTTTACTGTTTAATGTTCATACCAAAAGAGTACTCCACGCATTGTTAATAATGAAAGTATGAAACTATATTGTTCAAGCGTATCAATTTCATAGTTCTATTCATTACAATTTCATGGTCAATGTCTACTTCAAGTAGCCAATTTGTACCATCTTTAAGGAACAGTAGTACAATAATACAAGTAGTACAACTAAGTCACATTTAGCATGCATGCAAAAAGACAAAACACACCATCCCAAAGTAAGAAAAGCAAAATTTGATCCTGAACCGGGAAACTTAACTGGCTATTGTAGTGATCTTAGTTTCACTTCTCCAAAAATCTATAAATATATACAGCATGATCATAGGTAGGGAGTGTAACACCACTTGAAGTGAGAAAACAGAGAATTTGGCCAAACCCTGAACAGGAAAGCAGATGCCATACTACGACCAAGGAGATAAATTGCCATCCCTCACGTTAGAGCAATATTACATCTGCTGCAGGAACGCACTATTTCAAAAAGGGTAACTGAGATCATCTCAATTTCCATGTCCGGAGCCCGAGACAAAAATGGTGAGTCATGTAGTCCCTCTGTTCCTGGTTTCATGTTTAATTCTGAGACCGATTGCAATAGTTGGTTGCTAGGCAATTATTCACTGCTCTTCCAGAGGAGTTCGAGGGAAAGGATTATAAATTATTCCCCACACTCTAATGCTGCAAAGTGTTTATCATTATTTAATTGTCCAGCAACGATCAAGTGTTTACATGCTAACGGTAAACCTCAACTGGACATCATTAATGTCGCTAAAAGATTGTAGGGTTCGTTGCTCAGCTAATGTCGTCATTTTCTGGAAGAAATAAATAGTGATAAGCTCATTTAAAGTGAGGGCACCAACAATCTTACTCCACAACAGAAAAGGAGCCGGATCTGAATAGCACAGAGAGGTATTGGGAGATGACCTAGGAAACCTCATTTCAAAAGATGGTAAAAAAGATTCACAAACAAAAAGAAACCATAATATTCAGTAGGCAGCCTCTTTTTTTTAACAAATAGAAAAAGAAAAAGAAAAAAAAAAGCGAAAACCAGAAGTCAATGCCTAGAATTGAGATTGCGGAAGCTTTTGCAGGTATTGTTCATTGATTCTAGAAATAAAAATATGCAAAGTAAAAATCAAATCAAAAATATCAGGCACTGTCGATAGATAAAGATAGCTCAGATAAGATTTAAATACTACTTTTGGCATCCTAAAATTTATAGGTATACATCGGATAGCAATAGTTTCCTTAGTGTGTCACTAATCATTGGTCAAGTCCATGTCAAGATTAGTGGGCTTGAAGAAATTTCGCATCTTTGAAAAGATAATGGTATCTAAGAATAATAATTACCAGGCCTCCCCGGTAGGAAGTAAGAACCGGCTCATTCATTGGGACACTTCTAACCAGCTTTTGTCAACATGGCTTAAACCTAATATCTTACCCCCCCCCCCACACTACACTTATATCACCCTTATTCATTTCTGTCAGACTAATGTTAATTACCAACACTTAAACTGTCTGAAAGACCAAGAAGATAGACCGCAAACCTGATTGGGAATTGAAAATTAGATCAACGTTTCTCCACACACAAGAAAGCCTTACAAGGCACGTGTGGCTTAGCAAGTTTCGCTAAAATTATGCACAACATTGGGCGGGTTATTTCCATTGACCCAGCCCTCGAAAATGATACACGTAAAGGTTAACTGCCACGATTACTAGCTATATGTATTCCGATCATTTAGCTCGAGGAACCATACCTGCCAACTCCAAAAGGTTTTTAATCATCAATAATGTCAAAAACGTACTATATACACCACATTGCCTCGTCTCACACGATGTAGGCCATTAAGAAGCTAGAATTCCAGTAATATGAAAATCAATAACTGATCATCCCAATAGTTTATGCGTGTAAACTGTAACCATCCTTTATAAGTTTCTCTAAAATTATGCACAACATTGGGTGGGTTATTTCCATTAACCCAGCCCTCGAAAATGATACACGTAAAGGTTAACTCCCATGAATACTTGCTATATGTACTCCGATCATTTAGTTCAAGGAACCATACCTGCCAACTCCAAAAGGTTTCTAATCATCAATAATGTCAAAAACGTACTATATACACCACATTGCCTCGTCTCACACGATGTAGGCCATTAAGAAGCTAGAATTCCAGTAATATGAAAACCAATATCTGATCATCCCAATAGGTTATATGCGCATACTGTAACCATCCCCTATAAAGCGCCCTTCGGCCACATTGAACCCACAGCCACAGTCACCAACTCCAAGACACTGCAGGCAAATTTTCCATCACATAACACAATTTGATTCACCATCACCCCCTCCCCCTCCCCCTCCCCCTCCCCCTCCCCCTCCCCCTCCCCCCAAAGTACTAAACATAGTGATCTACGGGACGAAAACCCGCGACAATTAGGTCAACAATTTAGTCTAGGCAGCAACAGTAAACATGAAAGCAAATCTAGTGGGGGCAATATGACCCTTGATTAAACACCAATTCAATCAACAACAATTTCAAAAAAATTCACCAAAATCACAATTCTATGACATATATAATACATTACATTTCCAAGCTAGAACAATCAAAATCAAAATCAAAATGACACAAAGTGTAAACAAGAAGATTCATACTTGTAAAGAGCAAGAGCTCTTTGAATGACATAAACTGCGTTGTTATACTTAGTCTTCAGCCTTCGATCATCACATTCACTGATTGCTTTGTGGATCTCCATAGTATAAAATAATCACTGAAAACACACAGAAAAAAAAAATCAGATCAAATTCAACGAAAATTAAAACATGGGTTCTTTGCAGAATTCCAGAAAATGAAATGGGTCGATGAGAAATTGAGCTTACAGAATCAAAGACTCCAACTTTACTGCAGATTTCAACTAAAAAGAAATTATATTGTAAGAATTGGGTAAAAAATAATTAAGACGTCACGAAGAAGCTGGAAATAAGACAAGTAAGGAAGAAGATATGTCATTCATAATCCACAGATTGTCTATCTTGGAAGTGCAGTTCAAGGGAAACTGCGCATTTGGCCGTTTTCTCGTTTTTTTTTTTTTTCTTGGGACTTTTTCTCTCTTTTATTTTGGGATTTTTCACCACATTTTAACTTGTAGGGTAGGTCCAATAAATTGGGAATGTAGCAAAGTACAAAGGCACATTCTTCCAATCTTCTAAATTAGATAGATAGATACCAAGAATTTAAAATCTGATCTAGATGGAAAGAGTAGATTATCAATCGATAATTCGATGATTGACGATTTACTGATGATTTGTTTTAGTTTGTTATCGTATGAATTATGTGGAATTTACTAAATGGAGAAAGACAAAAGAAAAACTCGAGAGCAAATCGTAACTAAGATGAACTTTAGTGAAAAAGATAGTCAATATGATTTGGCGAGTAGCAAATTTCTTCGTAGAATTGACATAGATTGTCATAATACCATGCTTGTTTTTCTACTCCTTAGTGATGGTTTAACTTTGCAAGACCAAAATGTGCAGTAACTTTTAGCCTGATTAAAAAATGTAACGCTTATTAGCTACAACGGGGTCATGTACCATTTCTTGTCGTGGAAGAATAACTTTAAGTTGTGGTAATATGGTCACCCACTAATAATTGTTAAATATCTCATTCCATGGGCTAAAAAAAAATAAGATGTGAGGTATTTGGCTTACTTAAGTGGAACTGATCAACGTTGTATGTTCGTATGTAGTTAGACAACCTTTCCACTTATCTTAAAGGAAAAACTTTTGTTACATTAGCATTATTTCTTTTGAAGTCGCCAAAAATAATTTTTTTTAAGAGATAGTATTCATCATATGGTGACCGGGTATGCCTCTTTTAGATCCAAAAGTTATATAAATTATATTGATGTATTCGCCACGTTCGATAAACCGTGAATTCTAATTATCATATATATGTCTTCGCAATGACTATCGTTGTCTTGTGCATCAAACCTTATTGTGACTTTTATCCATTCATGTAAATGATGTAATCAAACTTATTCCTACCGACATCAAAATGAAAGTTTGACCAATTTTCAATTGATAACATTTGATGAGCTTTTTTATCTAAGTTTATGTTGCTAGCTAGGCCTAAAGAGTAACGACTAACGAGCATAACTCTAGTCTCTACCCCATAGGACGGAGTATAGGGCCATAAGTCCATTGCCCTCTGCCAATCCATTTGGTCCAACCAAATATTCAGGCATATAGACAGAGGTTTGTCCAATGGTAGCAAAGAGCGAATTTTTTGTATACCATATCATTGTTAATTGAACTCGAATCATATTTCACTCTAATTAATTAAGGGCGACTTCGTTGTTGACGTATGTCACTTACATAGACCTTATTGATTTCGACTAATATACCCTTGTTCGTTTGATCTTTGTATTAATATGATCAACAAATTAAATTGGTTCTTTTTTCTTTTAAATTGGAGAGCACGAACATTATACTAGTTTAAAATAAAGTGCCGCGATTCATCGTGAATGTATGTGTTTGATATAGGGCCTACCACAGTGTCACAATTGATCATTTATGTTATTGGACTATTATTTCCACCATACTCTACTCGTCTTCATAAGTACACACCTTACCTACATCTCATCACTCACACTCAAAGTCTCACACTCATAGCCAATAATATATACTGTATTACAAGCTCAACTCTCATCATTTCTGCTCGAATACACAACTTGTTACACACGGAGTAACTTCATGTCTAAGTTTTTCTTCTTCATTGTCTTTCTCTTCTCCATTGTAACTCCTAGCATTGTTGCTTCATGGCCACCTTCCCCTGGCTACTATCCTAGTCGAAGTTTCAGGTCTCTCAGATTTTCCCAAGGTTTTCAAAATCTATGGGGTCCTCAACATCAACGTGTAGACCAGCATGCTCTAACAATTTGGCTTGATCGAACCTCAGGTAATCAATCTTCCCTCTATTACTATATATCTTCGTACGAGAAATATCTCTTAAGAGTCGAGGGGCAGTACAATGGTGTTGATGAATGTAGTGGCCTCGAGTCGTTCGACCCTTACCCCGACCTTTATCGTTCCTTACTATTAATAGACAACACTTCTCATTATATAATGAAAATAATAACTTAATGACGTGCTAACGAACACTACACAAATTTGATCATGTGATATATTGTAACTTGTAAGTAACTATTGGCCGACACGTCCTAAATAGAAAGTGTTTTTGTTATAAGAGTTATATTTTATCTAATTAATTTGATTACTAATAACAATTTTTTATTGTACGAACACATAGGAAGCGGATTCAAGTCCGTCCGTCCGTTTCGATCAGGATACTTCGGTACATCCATTAAGCTACAACCCGGATACACAGCCGGAGTAATTACTGCGTTTTATGTAAGGACTGAACTCTTGAAACTGAAGCTTTATACTAGTACGTACACATTAGTACACTACTATTGATTGTTACTATTATTAGCTATACTAGTGTTTAATTTTTCTATATCTTGTGCTACCTTTGCAATTTATTATGAAGGGTACGTACCCATCTGGAGTGGGACATCCCCTTCACAAACTCTCTGTGATTTTTGGGTCATTTCACAATTTTTGGCTTTTTGCTACTTTTCTTTTATTATTATTACAAGTCTATATTCACCGACGCAAAACTATTTTCGAATAAGTTCATTAAGTGCGCCAATAATCGTTTCTTGTTGGAGATTTTAGATTTTTAACTATACTAAATACGTATATCATATGATTATATATTTTGTACTGTTTAGCACCTTTATAGCCACATAAGAATTCCACTAAATTTCATCACGGGCAACTATAGGACAAGATATTGGAGTACACTGTTCTCAATGATTTGTGATCTACTCGATCATCTAAACATTCTCCTTGTAGTAATATCGACTTTCCCCTAATCCTTAATCAGTATGTTATCTCTCAGTTCGCCTCTAAAACTTCATAGGGTGAACGAAAACGTATTTTAAGGTGGGTGTACACGTTTTTTACTAATCTGAGTTCCAAAAAAAAAATGCAAGTCAGATCAATATTTTATCTAACCAGTCATACAATTTTTTTAGAACTTTGATTAGCTATTAACATGTACACCCACCTTAGTAAGCGTGTCCGTTGGCCCTATATATGAAGTTTAAAGACGAACAGAGGGGGTAGGTGTAGTTTTATTTGCGAAATAAGTCGTTTACGTAACGGGATGTTGATTCTGTTGTATACTCTGTATGTGCTAATATATTAATTGATATGATCGATGATTAAGATAAGATTAATTGAGTCTAATAATATTATGTTTTGATCAAATCGTACGTTAGAATATTACTAAGTGTAATATGGTGTCACCTTATTATATATAACGACGACATTATGATATATATTTATACTTAGAACAATGTTGTTGTTTTGGGTACAGCTTTCGAATAGTGAAGCTCATCCAGGGTACCATGATGAAGTTGACATGGAATTCTTAGGGACGACATTCGGAAAACCATACGTTTTGCAGACAAATGTTTACATAAGAGGTAGTGGAGATGGCAAAATTATTGGAAGAGAGATGAAGTTTCATCTTTGGTTTGATCCAACTCATGGATTTCATCATTATGCCATTTTTTGGAGCCCTAAAGAAATCATGTACGTAACACTTACGATTTTGTTTCGATCGTCCCAATCATGCATATATCATTATGCCACCTACTTATATTACATTTCATATACTAGTATATATGCATATCATGCATATAATGCATCACCGTCCAATCGAACCAACTTCTTATTTCTTGGTTTGCCACCATTTAAAGAGATCATGGGTCGTCGTACGTCGTTCATACTATCTTTCATATGTTCATTTCTTTAAGTTATGACATACTTTCGGTGAGGTCATCGGATTCGATTACTAGCTACATAAAGTTTGGTAATAGATTCGAGTAAAAACTTTGTATTTAGAACTGGAATTTTGACGGATGTCCGACCCCTATACTATATACGAGTTATGCATTTACGTATATAGACTTGTTACATTAAGACATGTTATGGCCTATGGGTCTCCACTAAATTATGTACTTACAATTGTGCCACGAATTTGTGACATTGTCGTCTTATGTGTTTTGAATTGTTGTGTATGTGTGTAGATTTTTGGTGGATGATGTACCTATAAGAAGGTACCCAAGAAAGAGTGATGCAACTTTTCCTTTAAGGCCAATGTGGGTGTACGGGTCAATATGGGACGCCTCATCTTGGGCAACTGAAGATGGCAAGTACAAAGCTAACTACAAATATCAACCATTTGTGGCTCAATACACCAACTTTAAAGCAGCTGGTTGCTCTGCCTACGCTCCGGCTCGGTGTTGGCCGGTTTCGGCCTCGCCCTCACGCCGTGGTGGTTTGACTAGGAAACAGTATGCTACAATGAGATGGGTTCAAAAGCGTTACATGACATACAATTATTGCAAAGACAATAAAAGAGATAATTCACTCACTCCGGAATGTTGGTTAAGACGATAATTGCCAAATATCCCATGCATGCCGAGATTCTAAAGTAAAGTTTGTAATGCAATGCTTTTGTACGCAATAATATAAGATTACATTATTGGCATCACCAGATTAAGATATGAAATTTGGTATGCACGCACAACGATTTATTAATGCACAACTTTTTTCTCTGGGCCATTTGGATACATCGAAATGAAGTATTTTTCCTTGGTTTATATTCCAAATCTCTGTGTTATAATGGTGCTTAGTGTGACAGTCACATTTTACTCATATCCATAGTCGCTTCAATAGAAGCTCGACTTTTGGGAGGGGATAATGATTGCCCTCCTGGTTTCTTTATGACCCATATTGGTCATCACCGAGTGATTTCTCCTAAAGTGATTGTCAGACTCGTATAATTTAGTTTATCTACTTCAGGGCAGTATTACTGTGGACATCTTGTGCAAATGGGAGCTGGATTAAGCCCGAAACTTGGGTAGACAGCTACAACATTGTGATGTCATGAAAGTTGATGGAAAAGAGTTCACTTATTATAAAAGTGATATACTCCGTATATCGTTCAAACAAAAGAAATTCGATTGTATTAGGCTTAATTCACCCCTGTTTCAAACAACGATTTCGGCCTAATTTAATTTTATGAAATAGATATCGTATGCTTCTATG
The DNA here is from genome assembly GCA_963457585.1 of Spergularia bocconei. Classification (NCBI taxonomy): domain Eukaryota; kingdom Viridiplantae; phylum Streptophyta; class Magnoliopsida; order Caryophyllales; family Caryophyllaceae; genus Spergularia; species Spergularia bocconei. The sequence continues at coordinate 2,836,377 of OY734955.1, read as the reverse complement.
AAGACAATACAGAAGTGTGATATGAAATCGGACGAGTAGGTATCCCAATCCGAATATGACCACGACTATAGATATGGCCATATGGGGCATGGGACATGCTTAATTGATTACATTTCGACAAATTAAATAAGTCATGGCAATTTCCTAATAATTGTGTATGAAAGCCAAGGGTGTGTTATCCTCCAATTCCTATGGCCAAAATGAAATTCGTCTCTCTACACTTTAAATGATCCTAAAAATAACAATAATAGTGTTCCTTTTAAAAGGTTAGGTTATCACCTTCCAAAAAAAAAAAGGTTTAGGCTTCGTCGTGACATTAATGTAAATTACGATGTTCGTTTGATCATGCTTGTAAGATGTACTTTGGTTTGAGACTCTCTCTTCATATTCATATGTCCGAGATTTATAAAATAATCGACTTTGACCAGCCAAAAAAGGTGACTAAGTTTGCCGTATTTGCCAGAGAACAAACCGAGAAACTATTTTTGTACAATTTGATTTGTTAAGTGATATCTCAACGCATGTGAAGATCAAAACGCTAAGCAAGAGAAGATCACGACGTTACATAATGAAGTTGGCTAATCGTCGAACAAGATGACATGACGTCTTAACGGAAGTTGACTAAAACAGGTTTGTCTTGTTCTTCAAAAGAATAACATAAGCGATCACCCAAATAGATAGAACGACTGTTTGGTCCATTCGTTTCATTCTCATTATTTGTTATGCATTTGGCAGCTTATTCAAAGGTTGGATCGCTTTCAATAATACGGGCCTCCAAATGATGTGAAGCTTGGAGCTATCCTTGAAAGTTCTAATCAAAACCCTTGTTCCTCAAGCTAATAATTTGATAAGTAGTTTCTTATCATGTCAATGTTCCATGGCCCTCATTGGCCTACCCTCTATTATCTTTCCGAGCAAACGTTAACGTCTTCTACATCTATAATTTATACAAATATATAAGTATAGTGTCATGGAAAAATATTACATGATGCACGATGCATAGTAATTAACGAAGGTGTCGCTTATTAACTTTAGAAGGTGGGGGGTTGCCAAATAATAGGGCCATGTATGCTGATGCTTTGTGAACCAGTAGCATACTTTCAAAACGATACTGTATTGTTTACATATAATGTACCTCTTCTAAGAACTACTGACCTAGCTAACATCGAGTTCGCAATATGTACACTTGTATTACATCTAAGTTATAGATAACCTAATCTATGTTAAATGTTACTGACATACGCAAAATGCAATAGCTTCTAAAGCAGTTCGAGTTTTTATCCCGAGGCGCTCAAAATTTGTTTGACTATTTCTGAATTCGATCTCAGTAGCTTGTACTGCATATAAAGAAACCAAGAACGAACATGTCACATTTACCATAAACACACCACCCATAAATCAGATCAGTAAAGATTAAAAACTTACGAGTATCAAATTACCATTTTTCACGTTAGTTTTTGGCTGAACAGCTGCACCCTGCCCTCACTCAAGCAGCAAAGCAAATTGGGGTTCGAAGAAGTACAGTACTTCACATCACGGACAGGAAAGTTTGATTGGAGGCAATGAGCGACTGTTAATGACGGCAGCTCTTGCAAGGTCAAGTTAGATGTTGAATCATCTCCACATGAAAACAAAGAGGTTTCCTTCCCCATTGCTAAAATGCTAGACTTTGGGAGCCGGATCCCAGGCACATTAGCACATCTCGAACCCAACTTTTGATAGCTAGAATTATGTCTCTTGAAAAGGACATGTGAACCGAGAACAGAGTGCGCTATGTTATGTGATTGGGTTTGTGATACCTGTGAAAGACCAGGATCATCGGGAGTTTGTGTCTCCACTTTGGGCCGATATGTAGCAACAACGTTATCACTTTTATGGCAATAAGCAAGTGATATGCAAACTCCAACATCTGTTAACGTTGTTTCTTTGATCAAGGTAGGCCTGATGACAAAGGAGACAAAATAAGTCAGTATTGAATCAACTAATACACAATAGGACTAGGATCTATCTTCTTTCGTTCAACTGAAATTCTGACAAATGGTAATTGCATATAATAAGCCTTTGTTTTAGAGGTGAATATTAACTTATCATTATCGAATTTAATTAATGGAATCACTCTCGTGTCACAGTTTCAGGTTCAGGAAGAACACAGATATCATCCACATATGACTGCTCACATAGTCACATTCCAATAAAAGGCCAGCATCCACTTGTTATTCCTCTCACTTTTCTCCATGCTACCATATAATCCTACAGGTTTCAAGCACAATTCATAATTTCTTACAATGAAACCCGACAGAAGTTATGATGCCAACATGGTCATGAGAACGATGATCTACTTAAGTTTAGTTGTGTATGGAAGCTGATTTATCATGCCGTTTTCTGTTCATTTATGTACCGATGTAGCAAAGGACAAGCCTCATAAGGTACCCTTGGTTGTTCAGTGGACACAAATTTATTGCTTTGACAAGACAATCCTGGCATTTCCACAGACTTCGACAAACCATGCTTTCATATATTCACCATTAAAATAGATTTTGAACTGTTAAGCAAGTATCGTCTGCTAACTTGTTTTCCCTAATTAATAGGTTTTTGGAACTTGTTTTTTTTTCCGAAAGAAGGTTTTTGGAACTTTGAGTCAAGGTAATAGCACGAGTGGAACTAAATAGGAGTACAAAAAATAGTCAGGAGTATTTCTGGAAGTCTACTCTAGGTGCTACTCACTGCTACAATATAGAGATTTTACATGATATAGTGCCAGATAACCACGCTGCTCTATTGTAACTTCATTCCACAAACTCGAATTTAATTTATAGGTTAATAGATCAAACAAATAAATCTATTAGAAGAAAATGATTAAAAGGTACAATTCGAAAGAAATACTTTTTGTCAGATAAACACAAATTGAACTCACAAGTGAAAAATACAGATCACAGTATTGTATACACTATAGACACATAACTTCAAAATAGCAAAGGCTCAGATCATTAAACTTCAATAAAGGAAAAGAAAACATACTGTTCATGTACAGCACCGACATTCCACTGACACAAGCCAACAGATGAAGCAGTGAGGAGGCTCTTAGTTCCTGAGGGACTCGCTAAATCCTCTGAAAGGGGATATATAGTATGAACAGGGTTGCTAGTCGGCCCAATCTTCGACTCCAATGGCCTTGCAGTTTGGCGCAGATCAAAAACTAAAACCATACCATTCTGCCAAAAAAAAAAAAACTCGGAGAGATTAAGTGATACTGGATGACCAAAAACTGATTTAACAGATCTATATTTGAATTTGCTTCCTACTCATCTCGTTAAAAGAAACAGAGTTGCTTCCATAGTATCAAAACGGTAGCATTCAAAAAAAAAAAAAACTGTAACATTCAGTTTTAAGAGGGCTAAGAGAGTTGCAATAAGCAACTGTCGGTTTTATTTACTATAAAGACGTATATCAAAATCTGGGGTGCTTTTTTTTTACTTGAATTATGACTGAGTTTTGCTCTTGTATAGATATACTCAAGGCCTCACTAGAAGCAGCATGATGCACAAAGGTAGACTAATCAATGTTATAGTTTACTTTATGACCTGCAAGCCCGCATAAGCATAATTTGAACTGTTGATATCCCATGAACATGACCAGGCAGCAACCTGAAAATCAAGAAACTAAAAACATCAACATCAAAGATTACTTGGAGAACAAAATTAATCACCAATAGAAGCTACGAACAAGTAAAAGATACCATACAGAATACAAAACTGCCATGTTCCAATCTGAGCAATGACATTTGAAAAAATTCATAAAATATCATAGGGTAATTGGGGGTAGATAACGATACAGATAAGTAAAAGAAACAAGTATGTGGCATGAAGCCATGAAGGTGGTCATTACGGACGAATAAACACACAAACAAGTAAAGAAGCTATACCGGTAAATCATAATCGATGACAACGTTGTTGCTCTGCAAGCTGAAAGGAAACATGAAGTGAGCAGACAGAAGAAAGAATTCAAAAAATGCCTAGGGACGGATCTATGTGAGAAAACTTCGAATTTTATTACTAGTCCACCTGACAACTGATAATTTCTTCCCGATTGAAGCCAACAATGCAAGTCCACCAGCAAAAGAAACATGCACGTCTCTAACTGCTTTGACAGTAGAAGGAAGCACCACATCATCTTGCTCACATGGAGAAACCAGGCTCATCTGTAATAAAACAAGAGTTATTTGATCTATGCAACAGTAATTTCTGGTGAAGCAAAGAATAAGGCAAAAACTATAACACTTGCCTTTGTAAGAAGATGTGGTCCACCAATCTGAGTAGATCTTCGTGCTATAACCAAAACCTGACCAGTATGATCCATATCAAAGAATCGAGCACCATCTAACTGCACTTCTTGCTGCAAATATCAAAGTGGATAGAACAGTGGTCATCCATCAACGATGATCTTCAACAATGACAGATGGAAAAGGGGGAAAAAAAAGAGGGGCAGAAGTGTCGGACGGTTCCACCAAATCTAGAACTAAGAAACCCAAGTTCATTCCCACTGGATTCCTGGTAGATTAATAGTGAAGAGTCCATAGGGGATAGGTGGAAAAGGAGTCAAGGTAGTTGATGTCAAGAGTTCTGGGTCTCTCCTAGTCGAAGCACGAGATTCCCAAGCCAAATTCAACATAACCCCCCCCCCCCCTCCCTCTCCTCGAAAAAGGGAAATGGACAAATGAGACGAGAACAAATGAAAGAGGAGAAATGAAAATGAGGCAAGTGACAACAAGGTCTTGGAAAAGTTTGAAAATGCAAATATGTCATTGCAATCAAATCCACCAATCAGTTAGCACTTGCTGCTGATGAATTAAAACTGAAGCATGTAGCATATTATTACTAAAAAAAATCAGCATAAAATGGTCATAATAGTTCATCAATTCCAGTGAGACTAATACATGGGAAACAAAGTATGAATTTAAAATCTCGACCCAATGAAAGTACCTACAAGCTCAAAACTCATCACAGTGGGATTCTCTAACAAAAAACTGACGTTAAAAAAAAGAGCAAATTAAAAAAAGGTTTATAACAAAACTTTCTAACAAAAGTCTCCTATTAGGGGAGTACATTGTAGTTAAATTCTTGCAATTTGCAAATGCTTGATTCCACTACCTTCACATAGTAAATGATTTGCTCACTAAAACTGGATTGCTAACTTAATGAATCGGTCTTCATAAATGATAAGACTTGATAGTCTTTAATAGACCTTGTTCAAGAATTGCCTTCAATATTACTTGGCTGAGGTACAGATATGAGATATGGACACTAAAATCGAACATGCGAGGTATGACCTCAAACAACAAATTTAAAACTAATTCAAACCTAGGATCATTACACATCTAGATTGATCAATAACGATGGTTCTTAGGCCAGAGTTCAAAAGAAAGAGAGATAGCTGAGAAAGGGGGTCAAAATTTGTGGAATATAACAATGAAGCGAGAAATATTAGATATGGATTTTACACCTCATCCTTGCCCGATTGCATTGACATAGTTGAGCCAACAAAGGAACAGTATTAGTAACAACGCAGGTCCGTTTATAATGTAGTCATTCAAAAAAGGCAGACAAAAATGCTTCTAATCAATTGTTTCCTTTGATTCTACCTACACGAAAGTTGTTGTTGTATGCTTAACTTCGACATCGATTTCAAAAGACACTACTCGTTAGTAATTCCCAGACAGTAAGTACATAGTGTTCCATGAATAAAACTGAACCTTCACACGAAGGAAGTCGCATAGAATCTTATCATAACTGTTATGCACAAAGAAATCTCTCTCAGAGAAGAAGGCTTTCCCTATCTATCCCAATAAGGCAATAAGACGCATATCAGGAGTCTGAAAGTGATAGAATCCTGTTGTTGTTTACATTCTAGAATTATCCTGCGCTAAAAGGCAACCATGGATGTTTACTTGCCAATGTTCTAGATCACAAGGAGAGACCTAAGGAAACAGGTCGGTAGAGTGAAGGAGCTTCAAGCAGCAAAAAGCATCCTCGAAAATAATCCACTAAAATACATCAAGAAGACTGCTAGAAAGACTTCTTTCCCATACTTAATTCTCTTAGAAGTTCGTTTACAGATTACATTCTGACCATGCTTTAGTGCTAGCTACTGTGGAGTCCTCTCCATTGTCGTCCCTACAATTGTCCAACCCTTTCCCCAAACCGAACAGCATAACTTCTTTGTCAATGTCTAGCCAAAAGTTAGGATAAGGGAAAAACTCCATCATATCAAAGGATATAATACCAACTACCATGCCATTTTCACAAGACAGCATAGATTTACACATTATCACATAACTTGATAACTATCAGTGCCAACATACCTGCAATCCAAATGAGCTAGCCAATACTGATTTGTGCCCTGAAGAAACACAATGAATGAAGTAAGAAACTGAATGTGAAGAACTGGAGAACCACCTCCCACTTTCCCCATTTTGGAGAACTACCTTAAATTTTGTTTCTGCAGAACCAAATAAATACAAAACTGAAAGGTGACACCACCTAAAAAAAACCCTTTTACTCTATTTTTCTGCAAGATCTGTCCTATGTGACAGCCGGACCTGTCCTTCAAAAAAATTGGAGAAAGCAAGAGGTCGTTCTCCAAAAAAAATCCTTTTAAATATTGCAAGAAAAAAAAAAACATTACTGAAAACAAATTGCACTAGCTACACCAAATGAAGCTAATACACATACAAATTGCAGAATCAAAATTACAATCTCACTCCCCATAATCAGATTTAATTCCCTTACAGTTTACCTGAGTTCCATCGGGCAGCACCCATTGGGCATAATCCGTTTTTTTCAAAATCTTCCACTAAGCGTTCAAGATTGCTTGTCCTCTGAAAAAACAAAGGATCAGATCAGAAATTCTAAAGCAATATACAAATGCACCACAGCAGTACAAAAGAAAAATCATACACGCGGGATATGAATTCTGATCATTAGAGCAAGTAATGTGCATCATGAGTTCTCGTATCACTAAGCAGAGGTGGGAGATAGATGCAGCAATCCAGCATATGAAAAGAAATATGCCACTTGTAATTGACTAAGCAGAAATAAAGCATTCTATTATGAGAATGAGAACACTAAAAAGAAGCGTCTACAGAGAATCATGCCTCGTTCAGTTGATCAAATATATGACGCCAGTCCGCCTCTTTCTTTTGCCAGATTAATACTTTCATGCGCCACTCAACTTCCTTTTTACGCCATCCTTCATCCTGCACCCAAAAAATACAATGCCACAACAGGCAATACATCAAAGACATCTTAAGAGTTCAAAAGAGGAAACTATGAATCTGGGCTGTAGGAGATAAACTCGCGCAACTTTTTTGGACTGACACATAATGCAGAATTTCTTTGGGGAGGATCCTTGGCATATTTATGGGCAAAAGCAGGTAGGGTATTTTGATCCCTAGCGTGATTTTACGACAAAAATTGGAATAATTTTAGAAAAATTTGCGAGACCGCACCTTATAAAACCATTTTTTTGCGAGACCGCACCTTATATGTTAAATTTTGCGAGACTACACCTTTTAAGTCTATTTATTTGCGAAACTGCACATTTTCTAATTTATGGCCAATTTTGACCACTCTCCGGCATTGACTTGACCTTACCCTTCAATTCTCTCTCTCTCTTCCCTAACTTTCATTGATTCAAAAGTAAGGTCAAGTCAACGCCGGAGAGTGGTCAAAATTGGCCGAAAATGAGAAAATGTGCAGGCGTGCAGCTTCGCAAAGAAATAGACTTAAAAGGTGAGGTTTCGCAAAATTTAACATATAAGGTGCGGTCTCGCAAAAAACTAGTTTTGTAAGGTGCGGTCTCGCAAATTTTCCTAATTTGTTATTAGCTCATGTCTTATACTCATCCTTTGTTAAAATTTAAAATATGTTAACACATGTTCTTTGTCAAAAAATGAGAAATGATTTCTCAAGTACACCAGAGCAAAAACTTTAGCTACTCCTTTCCATTTCATTGGCTCCATTTAACCAAGGCTCATCTTTTAGGGTGAAGTACCAAAAATGGTCTTTGACTTCATGTTTTATTTTCAACCAAAGAAGGTGCATCATATGTGGAATAATGGAGAATCTACTCAAGATTATAAAAGTTTATCATTTGAGCTATTTTACTTTACTTAGAGAGGGGTCTACTATTTTGGAATAGAAAACTAATAAGGGAATGGGGCCAATACAGATGAAAACGATGTATTACTCAAAAACAAAACTGAAAACAAAAAAAAACCAGAGACTAATCACATAGACTTGTTTAAAATTTTAACATAAACATGTTAGGTTACAATAACAGGGTGAGGATTTTGGAGAAAAGGTAAGGTTTTCAAAACACTATTTTACTATACTTTCTCTATCGATATTATGTAAAAATTCATACAAATTCAAGAACACTTTAGAAATAGACTTAAGAGTAATTGCTCACTTCTCTCTCAAACAAAAAAAAAAAAGTAATTACTCACACATCAACAATGGCCTAAGATAAATCCCATCAACAGTGAGCTCTAGGGAGTTCCAAAAGTATGTAGCAAATACAAGATACAGAGATAGCTGGGCATGTATTAAAAAAAAATCAACACTTGAATAGATCATTATATTAACCTAACATATCGCTTTCCTCACTCTACAATACACACGAAAGAAAACCAAGATTGTGTATTTACAAATAATCCTACCCCATTTAACAACATAGGGGATATGGCCAAGAACTTTCGGAACGAAAAGCAAGTACCAGAGAAGGCAAATCAAACACATGCAAGAGTGAAAGACCCAAACAAATGCTAGTACTCACAAGTAGAGCAAACATGCAATTAAAAGCTAGTATAATTAAAAAGTTTATAAGCAGCAAGGGACCATGATATCTGTAACAATTGCTAAAGTTGAGAAGCAGTCTCTACCTTTTCCTCAAGAGAATTACATTTAGCTTCAAGAAATCGTATCCTCTGCAAAAGCAGAAATCACTGTGTCAGAAAAGTAAACTATCAATTTGATACACCAAAAAATATAGAAGAACAAAAATAAACAGAAAAACACGACTTAAACTCTACCTTTTGTGATTCTTCATCAACTACTACAACTCGTGACCCATAAAGCCTCCTTATATCCTTCAATGTACACTTCTTATTGCATTGGGGACACTGTAAAGAGTTGTCAGATTAAGTTCTTTCATGACAAAGCATTTCATTGCACCTGTCTCTGGGTTAGACACCTACATACAAAGGCATACCTTTCCTCTACTTCTAGATTGTCCCAGCCACTTTTTGATGCAAGACATCCCAAACATGTGCCCACAAGAAAGACAGCTGCATTCCTTACATCCAAGTTTTTTTTAGAAAAAGAAACAACTATCAGTACAAAACTAACTGCCTGGTCACTCCATACAGAAACCAACCTCAAAATGTGAAATCATTACTTGTAATACCTAAGCACCACATATTTCCCTTGGCTGAATTTAAAAACTTTTTGTCGGTAAATTAGAGAGTACATAATGGAAGGCAGCTACAGTTGGATCACTGCTCTCTTGTCAGATTAAGAGGACCGAAACAGATACTAAACACTCTAATATCCCACATGAAGAAATCCAATTTAAGAAAGAACAAGTCGTTGCTTATTTAAAAAAAAAAAGTATGTCATTCCTCTTCAACCTATTAAATATTACCGATAAGAATGGTTCATGAGAATCATGACAAGCTGGTAACAAGCAACAAAATATGTGGCAAAAATATCATTTTAAAGAAAACGCGGTGATAAGTCTTTTGAGAAACAAAAGGGTGGTCAAAAAGAGGAGGCAACACAACATTTACTAGAAACTAATCAGAAGGAATATAATGGAAAATTCCATCAAGATCGAAACTTTAAAGGTATAAACGATGAAATACAGTTTATAGAAGTCAGGGTGATTGTTTGAGCAGCAACGGTAGATAAGATTATGGTTTTGGTTTGTGCAACAAAACCACTACCTCACGATATAAACTACCAATCAAACATGTATCGAACAAACGGCTCCTTATGTTCTTCACTCTTTTCACATCTATCTCACTTACCTCCATCTCACTTACCTTCCAAAATATCAATTCAAATTCCTTAAAACCCTAACTACAATTATGCATATACCCACTTAACTAAACGGTCTATCAAACCATCAAAATCAGACAAACTCCGGTACCTACTGTTTTCGACTTCCTAGCAAAACTAATTAGCTAAACCACAAGTTAAGGGCACACATTGCAAACTACCTCCCTCCACAACCACAATTACACCCAGCACGAAGCACGAATTTCGTGTAAAGATCGAAAAATCACGTAAACACATTGGTCATATTCGAATTGCTCGAAAAGATTAGATGGAAATTTCTCGCAGCGAAATTGAGGCAACATAACACATCCAAGAAAAACCTAATCAAATCAATTTGGGGAGAAACTGATCAAAATTTCGAAAATTAAATTAAAATTAGAATTCAGCATAGCAAAACCCTAATTGCGTAATAAAGAAGGAAGAAGAAAGAGACCTAGGTTGATGTTCGCCGGAGGAACACCACGGTTCCATACAAATCGGACAAAATAAACCGTCAACGTCCTCTCGATTCCACGTGTCCTCCTCCTCTACCACCTCCAACTCCTCCTCTTCCCTCACCGCCTCCCCATCCGCCGCCGCATTTTGCGACGATGACGCCGTAGCGGTATCGGAATCCGGAACTTCAAACACAATAGGCGCCGCCGGTAGAGAATGAGTATTCAACACGCCAACTTCTTCTTCAGCGTCTTCTTCCTCTTCATCGTCTTCGTCTTCATCGCTGTCACTTTCGCCGGTATCGTCCTCGAGGAATTCTTCGTCAACGAAATCTTCTAATTCGATTTCTAGATCGTCGTAAATGTGGTTGTGATGGCGGCGCGGCGGCGGCATGACGGCGGCGGTCAAAGTTCAGCTCCGCCGTAGAGAGAGAAAGCGTAGAGAGATAGAGGGGGGATTGTTTTTTTTTTTTTGTTTTTTGTTACTAGTGACAGTGGTATTGTGTTGAAGACTCTAAACAGAGTGGGCCCACGGTGAGATGACGTGGGTTTCTATTTTTAGTAACATTCGGTTAAACCCGGGAAGTCCAGTGGGTTTCAACTTTCAAGTCTAAGTTTTAGTAGTTTTCCTTCCTTCTCCAACAAGTTTTTGAACTTTCGCGCGTTTTACATACCGACCAATTTTTTTTAATGTTTTTTAGTATAGGTTCAGAACTCCAGACTCTAGACATGGTTCGGGTCTTCGGGATAGAGGCAGCGAGGGGTCGGGTGATCGATCACGCTAGAGTTCGGAAACTCGGTCCAAGCATATCATGAGGCTCACTGTCGCAGTGAGAATAGGGGAGCTCATCGTGTCGCGACTCCCCTTGTGCTTGTTTTGTGACAGAGTCATTTTTTTTTTTTGTTATATTCTCCTAATAAAGAAATTTGAGTTGTGTTTCGCTCGGGGGCAAACCACTGGCAATGGTGCCTCGTCTTCATTTTTGGCCAATGGTTGGTTGTAACTTGGGTTAGCGTAACGTGCCTTGTGTCACGGACGACGCCCCTTGGCTCGGATTGACACCTTGAGTTTGGGTGTAAACGGGGTGAATTGAGACGGGGGCTCATGTGCGTTGTGCGATCGCTAAAACAAGTTCGCACTACGAGTTTTGGGAAGGTGTGATACCCCATAATAACTTCATATTAGTGAAGGAATAGACTATTCAACCATAGTTCTTTTGCACTCCCACTACACCACTTTCAGTTGAGATAAAATAATGTGAGTGGGAAGTCTGGAAACTCAAATGGAGTGCCAATAGTCGTTCCCTTAGTAAAATAAAATTTCTTTTTTTTAAACAATTAAATTTGTATCAAGTGGTGTTGAAACTAGAAGTGACAAAGTGTCTATTATTCTCCACTCAAACACTTAAGATGGAAGCGATTTGCGTAAGAACTAAAAAGTGAGCTACTATTTCAAAACGTACAATGAGTCAATGTGTAACGTTTGTACTTTGTAGAGGTGCTTCAATATTCATTATTTTTCTATTTATATAAATGTTGTTTTTAAATACTCTGTACGTATTTTATCGATTAATTTTAGAAAGTAGGAAATGAAAAAGGGCAAGAGTGCATTTTTCTAGTTTTTACACATATTGAACTCTTCTTGTTTTCCCACGTCCTTGTAAACATGTTCAATTATTCTTGTTCCCCTCTTAATTATAAGGCAACACTAAGTCACATACTCGCCTACTATAATAAAACAGGCAAGGCCTCTTGTTGTGGCTCTAGCTAGTACTACTCTCGATTGTGTGTCCCAAGTCTCAACCACATTCTCCTAACCTTTCACCAGCACTGTTGTTCATAAGTTTATGTCCTCGTCACTTTATAACCGTGTTTTTATTTAGTAATTCTATTGTTTTTCCCCAACAACACATTGTCAACCGTTATCACTACGACAAACCAACATCCGATTCAACCCGACTCGTCCGACGAATCTACCTTCCACAACCACACAACTCTCCAACCCACAAGTCACTTTGCAATATCAAATGGGGTCAGCACAAGCAAAGCATAAGAACCGTAACAAAGAAGCCAAGGACTCGAATCTAATCAGACAAAGGAGAGACAAAGACCAACACCCAGCAACCACCGCCGCCGCCGCCAGCAGCAATAACCTACCGATGGCGCGCAGTATATCGTACATCACCGCCACTCAACTCCTCTCTCTCAAAACCCGCCGCCCCAACTTCGTCGTCGTCGACGTCCGGTACTATAATCCACCTCTCTTTCCCTCTATCTTCACTTTTACTCTTCTTATAATTGTCGCTGAAAGTGAATTTCCATCGGAAAATTTCAGGGATGATGAGAGAAGTTCCGACGGACACATCGCCGGATCTCTCCACTTTGCGAGCGATACGTTTTTGGATAAAATCCCCAATCTTGTTCAACAAGTTAGAGGCAAAGATACCCTCATCTTTCATTGTGCTCTTAGTCAGGTAGATGAATTGCTTTTATGGGTTTTGTTCTGGATTGAATTTTGTATGTGGGTTTTGATTTTTACTTGGAATTTCAATCATTTGTTTCTGTTTTGGGGGTTTTGATTTGAGGAATCTAATTCGCGGAGAAAGTTATTGTGAGACGGTCTTATATGAGATTAATCGAGGGTAATGCTCAGCTCACCCGAATAGCGTAATATGTAAGCTCACTTTGTTAAAAAGGCTTACCTGGTATCAGCAATGGTTTAAACTGGAAACATATATGGTGAATTGTGAAGATCAAGTTAATGCTCTATCGAATAGATGATTGAGATTTGAGAGTGTTACCCTCTAAAGTTTGGAGCATAAGGTGTAAAGAATCTGATTGTGAACTTTTCTTCGTCTAGGCCGACTGTCTTTGTAGCTAACCTAGTGCAAAGGGCAGCCCGTTATAGCTGGTTTTCTGCTGATAAAAGTTCAAAGTATCAAACTTTTCACTGGGACACTAAGCCAATTGGGTTATAATATGATGCTTCTTGTCCAAGAAAAAAGGATCACATTTCCATTTTAATGTGGCGCAAATTGATTGACTGCTTTCTGTACTCGGTAAGCCAAAAATGGAATACACCATTTATATTGAGTAGAATGGCATTAGTATTTGTATGGTCATGGACTGTGTTCCTTATTTCTTTAAAGACGAGGTTGTTTGGAAGTGCAAACTCATTATTGGGATTAAAGGAATGCCGGCTTTTGAGTACAAAAGGATCCTCCAACAATTGGAGAGTAGTTATACTTCCAAAACTATATTTCTCTCTCACTAGCTTCTTGAACTGTTCGTAAGGCAATAATTGTCAAATTTGAGTTAAGTAGAGTACAATTTCTTCTGTGGGCGAATTAGTCCATGTTGTTTGCCGAAGGATGAGACATCTCATTAAGAGAAGAGGTATATTATGCCTGAATTGCACCCCTTTTCTTTGTCATAACTCCTTAGTCAACCCCTAAACAAAGGGTCCTTTTTGCAAGAACATGACGTTCTGATGCACACAGAGGAAGTATCGATTCCCGCACTGGAGGATAAGGAATTGCTAAGTTAAATCTTTTTAACCTCATGTTAGCTAAAAGCAATTGGTCACCGATGAGTTTCAATTTTGAAAATCTCGGTTAAATTCGTGAGTAATTCTTTAATTAAGTTAATTGTCCAGGCCGGCTAGCTTTGCAATCAAAAAGTGGGTTGGATTGTGAACTTTCTAGTAGGTGTGAATGTGTGATCACGTCCTGGGAATGACAATGCCATTTTTGTGTCCCCTGGAAATGACTATACCATCATTGTAAGTTGAAAACATAATATTGCTACTCAAAAGTGGACTATGTGAAAGAAGGAGATGTTTCCCGAGAAATAGGGAAGTGATTTACTCTTTGAATGTTCTATGTTCCAGTGGACCTATGGAATTGGAGTTCAGACCCTTTGAAATGCTGTGTCTTAACATTTACAGTTTCTTCATCATCTCCTTATGTGCCGTGAGTTAAGAGAACTTTTTTTGGCTAATACAGCTGTAAAAGTTGTATGTGGAAATCAATGATCTCTTTTCTTTGTACCAAAGAATTTGGCGATGCTTTCTATTATAATCTCAGCTGCTTCATATCGAAACATAAATACACAATAATCCTGGTTTCCTTGTGCATCTTTCATGCTCTGTGGAAGGAATGATTTTGAGTTGAACGTAGAAATAATAGTTTGAATCTTTACATCTTACTCTCTGCCATAAAATTGGCCCAACAAATTGAAGCAAGGAGAATAGTTTGATCTAATTCATGAGGCCCATCAGTTTTATGGCCACTTACATGTAACTAGTGTTCTAATCCTTATTGGCTCTCTGAAGATGTCAAGAGAAGCTTATGAATTTTGACACTAAAACTTTAGTGAGTGATTAAGCTATGTCAGTACAGCATACCACATGTCCGCACCCTGAGGATTTCAAATGTGAATTCTGTCCATGTCAGTCTCTATGTCTTTCATGTGGTGGAGAGGGGAGAGGGTCTTACTGCTGATTATTAATTGATGCCTCTAGTGTCATCTGTATTATATGTAGAGTGTGTAATTGTTGGAATGTTTACTTTTACGTGAAGGAAGCTTATTCGAAACGCAATCAAAAGATTTCCTCCAAAAAAAATCAGGGAAGTCCCCTTGTTTTGTGTTCGCTCCGCTCGTGCGTGGCACTCTTTGCTCACGGAACGGCATACCAAAAGATAGGTTTTGGAAGAGAAAATTTATATTACCCTTTGTGACCCATTTAATGCTTAGGAGAAATTCTTTTTCGTTTTTGAAATGGTAACAGTGAAGTCTTTCCTCTTGTTGGGGTGGGGTGGGGGGCAGCTCAAAATTTCACCCTGAGAAATGAGCTCTTCTCTGCGATCTATGCTTTTTATGACTTCCATTAATGCTCTTAGTTCTACTTTCGGATTCTCTCCATCTAGGAAAGAAAGCCACCATTTTATTGGGTTATTACCATGTGGGTTATCCATATGTCTGACGTGGTTTTGTGAATGGATACCTGTGCCCGTTTTGACCTTGATCATGTGAAGCTTCTTTGAACAGCTTTGCCCAGAAGTGCTGATGAGCAGAGGAACAAAACTGAGAGAAAGTGTGTCTGAGAGATGAGAAATTCATCCCGTAGGATCCCTAAACCCCAAAATTGAATTTATCAAATCAACTCAGATTACCGTCAAACTTTAGGGGTTTGTTCCTAATTCTTAGGGTTTCGTTTACCTTGTTTTTTTTTCCTTCATCTTTTGACCTCTCTAAACAGGTAAACTCGTTCGGTCTTCCTTTTGTGATAATTATTTCCATATAACTATTAAGTGGAAATTGTTGTGGTTCATTGTGCCAATGCTGAACCTTGATGCCATGGTTGCCTGTAGCTTTGTTTCGTGGAGGATTAGTGTCGTATGCACATTCATTATAGTTGATTAGAAGGGCTTGATGCCGGCCTGTGGGGCTCTGGTTTTCTCCCTCTTTGTGTTTCCACGTAATCATTGTATACTTGCTTCGCCGTCCAATTTCTGTTGCACTTGATTAGTAGCTTATCTTGTGGTGCAAGCGCGGAAAAGTTGGTATTGTGTTGCTTCAACTATGAGTTTCCCAGTAAGAAGAGACTTGCCATAGTTCAGCTGAAGTAGCTTGCATTTAATAGGATTGTTGTGTTTTCAGGTTATTTCACTATTTTTTGCTTTCTTTTTCTTTGTAGATAATCTAAAATGTTAACTATGCATTTTTCGGATATGTACTAGTATTTGATTTCTTTCGAAGATGTTGCCTCTAAGGAAACAGAATGATGGCACACAAGTGGTTTCGTACATGTACATTTTAGTTCCGGACTATGGCTTTTTCGTTGCTGTATAAGATACATGTGCATATATGGTCTGGTTGTTAAATCCCTGGATTTTGCATCCTAGCTATCGTAGTTGTGAATGTAAGATCTCCTGATCTCTGATGTTGAGATATCCTGCATTTCATCCAGTGAAGACACTCCGGCTTTCTGATTGCTCTTCTTTTTTGTTGGTGTAGGTACGGGGTCCCAAATGTGCTCGAAGACTGTCAGAGTATCTTGCTGAAGCAACACAAGACGCAGGTATTACGGACATATTGGTTCTAGAACGCGGCTTTAATGGATGGGAAACTGCTGGTAAACCTGTCTGTCGCTGCAGGGAAAACCCTTGCAAGGCAGCCCTGGTGTAGCATTTATGCTTCTTATTTTCCTCGACTTTAAACTTCCCATATTCTTGGTCATCATTCTGATGGTCATATCGGTGTATGTAACAAATGATTATGCAGGTAATGCCAGACATTACTAAATAGACTCCTGATAAAAATAAAAAAAAGCTAACATATTTCGACATTTGCATCTTATAGCATGTTGAAAGAATATCTACTTCCTTTCTAAAGTGTTTGGCCATACGATATTAGTTACACAATACGAGTGATGTCTTCGATTATTAGTTTTGAAGATCGTGATGCTACGATGGGAAGACGTGAAAAAGAAAGGTCCTCCAATCTCAGGAATTGTTACATACCTTTGGAGGTGAATCTTCTTACCTTTTGGCCCCAAATGTTATGGTTACAGTAATTTTGAACTGTTGAACACTTTATCTTTGGTAAATCATCGGACGCATAATTTGACATTGAACTTATAAATCATAACATGCCTAGTCCAATTAAATCCTTGAGCATGTAGCTCTAATTGCAATTCACGATTATGTTATGAAAAATGCACATGGTATCCCTCAACTTTGTCGTCATCAACTTTGTCATTTTTCGTACGTTATTCAGTATTTACGTCTCGAATTTGTCACATGGTGCCGTTTAGATTTTTGGGATATCCCGTATGAAAAAAGGGATAGTTCCCATGGTTGTGGGAAAGTTCCAAAGAAGTAGGACTTGAGTGTCACTCTACCCTACGAGTCCGATAGACCTTATCTGGCTTAGTTTGTTTGATACCTCGCATCTTTGATCAGATCTGACTTATTCTCTTCACATGCTTTACTATCTTTGGAAGTCCCATGTTGAGTCCTGTAGGCTTTACGTTTCCAATTTAAGGGACTACCACTCGTATGTTCGTATAGGCTCTCACTCTCGAGTCTTTTTCTCCTACAATTTAGGAAAACATTACTATCATGTAATTACGAGTTTTTCAGAGTCGAACTATTGTTTTGCTAAACTTACTCGAAAGGGATTTGGGTTAACTAAAAATAGTAGAGTTTTGACTGAGCCGATCTCGAGCTACTTGCGAGCTGATTCGACTCAGTTCACCTACTTTATACATTTTCTAGCGTATTTTAAAAACGAAAAATTCACGTATGAATTCCCTAATCATGATGTAACGATTAAATTAACATCTCAACGATCACAAACTTTTAATATGGTTATATTATGTACTACTTTCAAATTTTCTATGTTTACACTCGCTATCA
This sequence comes from Spergularia bocconei, assembly GCA_963457585.1. Taxonomy (NCBI): domain Eukaryota; kingdom Viridiplantae; phylum Streptophyta; class Magnoliopsida; order Caryophyllales; family Caryophyllaceae; genus Spergularia; species Spergularia bocconei. The sequence continues at coordinate 2,818,407 of OY734955.1, read as the reverse complement.
TCTTTAACTCTAATGAAGCAATGAGTACAATCCATAATTTCATTATTGAAAATCATTATAAAACCAACATTATTTTTAATAATTGAAATGAATCTAACCAATCTTATCCATTGATGAATCTTTATCCATCACATTTCATGATGAAAAGATGTCTAGATTCCAAACATCAACAATTCAACTTGTCGAGCTTTTCCTAAGCTTATTGGGCACCCGTACAGCTCAGCATATTCGTCGCACCCTAACACACATTACACAAATGTTGTTGGCCAAACTCCCCAACTTGGCAAAGCAACAACATGTACGGATTACGCCTCATACATAGGAGTAGTATATACATACATTAGTTCGTCACATCAAAGTTCAAACCATCAAACTCCACTATCTTTTCTTTACTTTTCTTTGACGTGAACTATCAAAGTTCTTATTCATTGGCTTATTGTAGAGTAGATCACAAGATATCTGATGTAAGGTTTTTTCCTGGGTCTCTCCTCAAATCGTACGTACAACGGTTCACCGATAATTGCCTAAACTTGGTGTCGTGGTAAAAGCAGGTGGTTGGATGTATATTTGATACGTTAGGTTTACTTAGGTTCCATTACAGTTGAATATACCGAAACTAAGTCATTTTTTGTTATGGACAGATCCAAGGAAAAAAAGAAGAACATTCCTCGTATCATGCAAGATTCCACACCTATGTCTGGTTTCGTATTAATAAAGGAAAGATCCTTAAGACGCATGCAATTTAGACCAATTTTGTGTCGAAAACATCTTTACTTTTTAAGTAATCGCCCTACAATCTACCAAATCTTGCCTAATTCCTACAAAAGTTGGCGTGGCAACCTATGAGCATAAAACCCTTCTTCATAACTCATAAGTCACCACTTCACCACCATTCTTAAATCTTACTGGCTTTGGTGTTCAATGCTCCATTTTTTTTTATCAATGCTCCATTTTCATTTACCAACTTCTCCATTACATGTCCCCCCTTTCCCATGATCGAGGATGATCTCACGTGTAGTCCATATTATAACTTTAATAGCCTAACTTTCACGTTCACGTGGCAGTGCTCTTTTATTACGTGTTACTGAAGTAGTTAAAACCTTCCACTACATAACTGGACGCAAAATCAGCGGGTTAGTGTAAAAACATGTCTTAACATATTCTGATTTAAATAGTTCAACGTGACTAGCTCGATTATTTATGATTAGTCGAGTTACTGATGAGATCGATCAATCTCCAATACTAAGATGAAATAACGCTATAACTTGCCACCTCGTAGGATTTTCATCGGCAAACATGACAACAATGCAAAGGTCTGGGTAAATACTCAGAGTTTTATAACCCGTTTATCTTTCACATGATCTCCGGTTTACCCGCTTATTTGCCACCTCTTAGTATTTCCATCGACAACGCAATACGAGAGCAATTGAGCAATTTTAAAAGGTGAACGTTCATAGTTCTATAACCCGTTTATCTTAGACACGAACAAAAGCACCGACACTACCATCTCTTATTTTACCTACCTCAGATTTAACTTCACAAAAATCTTGTTTGAAGCAAAAAACACCCCTCAATCCTCATGAATAGATATCCTTCATAACCAAGCTGGACTGGTGGAGTATAGAATATACTCCAAGATCCATTAAAGAAGGAAAATTGAAATAAATTAATGCTATAATACATATCTTAACCAATGAGCAGATAATCATCTCCTCTGATTTGTCAAAGAATTGACTGTGGAACTGCACTTACTGTGAGTCTGTGAGTAAAAGCCAAGAGAAATCATAAAATACTGAGGAGAGAGAGAGTCACCATCAACATTCAACAATACAATGATACATCCTTTTGAAAGAGAGATAAAGTAGAGTAAATTACAAGGAACTTAGTAAAAACTAAAAAGCAGCAGCCCACTTACCCACCTTTTGTTTGAATCTCCCTAAACACATGTTTGTTTCCTCATTTGCAACCTAGTAGAGTAGTAGTATCTTACCTAAACTAAAGATGGAATCTTTACTTAGGTTCTTCTTCTTAATTTAAACCAAACCCAACTTTTATAATTTGTGTACTTTTTTTTTTGTGTGATAATCTTTTTAGAATATAGTTTTAGTGTGACATAGAAGTTGGAAACAAGAAGAAAATGGGTATTTTACATGATGATGTTGTAGTGATGAGTCCACCAGATAAAGAAGGAGACCCAACTGTGATTACTGTTAATTGTCCTGATAAACTTGGTTTGGGTTGTGATCTCTGTCACATTTTACTCTCCTTTGGCTTCTCCATTACTAGAGTTGGTGAGTTTTAAGTTTTGGGTAAGATCTTTTCTACGGTGAGACGAGATTAGCTTCTTTGGTTTTGTGGGTGAGGTTTTGAAACTTCAGCCTGAAGCTCACCCTGAAACTGTAATAGCTAATCTTGTCCTAAAGTAGGATTTTTTATTGTGCAGTACTTGCTGATATTTTTTGTGCTTCACTGATAGTCCTGAAATGTTGGAGATTGCCTCTTTTTTCTTTTTTTTTTTTGGCATATCAGTGTGAGAATTTATTTAACTTTTTTTTGGTGGATTTTACATGATTTTATGTACTGTACTATGATTGCTATTCCCAAACTGTGTGGATGATTTTGTTTTGGTTATATGAAGCAAAAACTCTAGCTTTTATCACTGTGTAATTGCTATTGAAAGTTGAGTTTAGTTTGCAATTACTCCCTCAGTTTCTTTCATTTGGTTACGTTTTATTTGAATCTCTCCCCGGTATTCAAATCAAATGTAAAGAATTCAACTAAACGGACGGAGTAATGTACAGTAGCTTCTAGTTTCATTGCTTTTGATTTGCACAATAAGTAATGTAAAATGGTGTTAATTTGATTTGCCTGAATGTTTTTGCTTGTATTGTAGATTTTGCAACAGATGGGAAATGGTGTTACATAGTATTGTGGGTTTTAGGTAAACCAACAACAAGATGGGGTTTGGTGAAGAAGAGATTGGTAGAGGCATGCCCTTCTTGTTCTTCAGCTTCGGGAATTTCGTATTACAGGGCAGAATTGCAGCATCCACCTAAGCCTCCTGATGTTTTCTTATTGAAGTTCTGCTGTCATGATAGAAAAGGGCTTTTACATGGTAATTCTTCTCGGTTCCAGACTTCTGCTTTAAGATTTCTATGTTCACAGAATTTTTGCCTTGCTGTTGTTTATATGCTACTTTATATTGGTTCTGTTGTAGCACTATTCAGCAGGAATCCCTTTTTGCCTGCTATATATTGTTGTTATTTGTTCAATAAGTTTCAGTAGCCTTAGATAGGTGTGGTGATGGTTCTTGCTTTGTTAATTGTAGGGTGTCTAATAAATATAGTTCTCTGAATTCTGTAGTTGTATAGCTATTATGGGACCTTATGCAGTTTTTTTTCCTTTAATTGTATTGCCATGGTAGATCCTAAATCGGGACTGGGAATCCTTTAACTGTACTAATGGCAAAATCAGAATCTTAGGACAGCCCTAAAATCTGCTGGTCTCGACTGAATATGGAACTGACTTGACTAGATTCCATCAGAATTATCTGTTTTATTTGTGACCTGAACAGCCTATAAAGCTGTTATTGACTCGAGGGGTTGTACTGGTTAAGGAGATTCAGGTTTAATTTTGCCAACATGATCCTGATTTTTGTCCACCTTCTTCATGATAGATGTGACTGAAGTCCTGTGTGAACTTGAGGTTTATATACAGCGGGTTAAGGTATCTACAACTCCTGATGGAAGAGTATTGGACATCTTCTTCATCACCGACACCAGGTAGTACTCATTTTAAAGGCTTTATTTTCCCCCCTTGCAAATTTAGTGATTAAAGTCTGTATGCTTTGGCTTATGTACTGTTAGTCTATTACCTTACCTATTCGTTCAGACCTAGTCATATTGTTGCTAGATCAGATGGATTCCTCAGGACTTTTGTTTTTGCTGAGAGGATACACTCTGTCATAAGACATTGGACTGTAGAATAAGAATGTCTAAACATGGAGAAGGACAGAATGTTAGCTAGAAATCAAAATATGGCTCAACGCAGATGTTTGGTTTCTTATTATCTGTTACATACTGCCATAAGTCCGAATGCTCTCCTTGATGGAAATATGGAATGTCGTCTTTTTAGCCAGTTAGCCTCATAGGCGTCTTTTTTGCTGTGAGAATATTCTCCAGAAGAAGAATGTTTGATGATAAACCACAGTGTCATGTTTATTTTCTATTATGGAATCTGTTAATTGGAGGTCTGACACTGAAACTTATTGCATATGTTTAGGGAACTAATGCATACAAAAAAGAGACAGGAGGATACAAAAGAGCATTTGCGGACAGTTCTGGGGGATACCGTGATTTGTGACATTGAAAAGGTTGATGCTGAAGTATCTGGTTTCTCTCAAGCTTCTTCATTTCTGCGTTCTGCAATCACAGATGAAGCTTTCAATTTCGAAAGCCCTAGCAAACAGGGCATTGGATCTAATCTCAGCAGCTCCAACTCTGTCACAATGGATAATACTCTTAGTCCTTCACATACTGTAGTCCAAATTGTTTGCCGGGACTACAAAGGTCTTCTTTACGACCTTATGAGGACGCTGAAGGACTACAACATCCAGGTACGAAACAAGCACTGCGTAATATGTATACTCTTTGATTTGGCATCCATATGTTCACTGTGGCAAGTAGAATGCTTACCTTCAGAAATCAGAAGTAATTCTCTGGTGTGGTAATAGATTCCCTACTTCGGGTGACAGATTGCATATGGGCGAGGCACCACAAAACAGAACCGGAACTGTGAAATGGATTTGTTTATTATGCAAGCTGACGGAAAGAAGTTAGTTGATTCAAACAAGCAAAGTGCTTTACGTTCTCGCCTTTCTGATGTACTTATTCAACCTCTTAGAGTCGCTGTTGTTAGCCGGGGTCCTGATACAGAGTTGCTGGTTGCCAACCCTGTGGAGATATCTGGAAGAGGGCGGCCTCTAGTTATTTATCATGTCACCCTTGCTTTGAAGAGCCTCAATATATGCATCTTTTTGGTACTTATTTAAATCTTCTTATCTATTTTTGTTCATGTGATGGATACAGATGACTCACACCGTGCTAACTGACATCTTCCAGGCTGAGATTGGGAGACATATTATTGAACACCGTGAATGTGAAGTTTACCGGTTCTTGCTCCATGAAGGAGACTCATTGTCGGTTCCAAGGAAGAAAATTGAAGAGAGAGTCTGGCAGACACTGATGGGCTGGGAATAAGGACGTCTCCTACAGTCCTACCATGATCATCTCGACTGCCCTTGAGTACACTACTGCTTCAGCATCCGTTCTTAAGTGTAAAGTATATCATTAACCAACCAAGTCCTGAGTTAATGTACAGTTCGTAGTAAGGTTTACAAAACACAAGAAGAAGAGAGTTGCATCCTAAAGAGGGGGATATGCAGTGTCATTCTTGAAGACATTACATATTGTTCTGATGTTTCGTAGACCTGACTTGAAGAATGGCAGTTAACTACTTTACAGTTTCCTGGGATCGAGTTTACTGAAGATGCTGGGATCTGTGTAGTATAGGGGGTGTTGCTGGAACAGGATGAAAGGGTATTCGATCAACAAAAATCAGCAAACGGAGCTCTGGTTAGTCAGGTGTTTTCTGCGGTGTCTGGCACTGTGTGCAAATGTAAGCCAGGAAACATACCTGTCTCTGATCTGGAGATGTTGTACGTGTTGAGCTGAATATCTATCTGTACATGTAAAAAACTAGCTTAACTCTATGAAAGTGGAAAGATAAATTTCATACGAGGTCTCGAGTCATGATACCTACAAAGCTCAGCTATTTCGTTTATTTCGTTTTCTGCAATACACACAGGCTCATTCAACCACAATGTCCGAAAACAACAGCAGAATCAGGGAACATCATCTTTTTTTTTCTTTTTCTTTTTAGAGGGGCTCAGAAATCAGAAACTACAAACATACCGACTCTAAACAAGCAGCGCTAAACACTCAGTAAGCATCAGTTGGCAGCGCAGATGATTTAATCAAAAAATCACAGAGACTTCTAGCATTCAGAAATTCTAACCCTCAGAAACGAAAAAACTGACTGATGCTCTTCGGGCATAGAAAAACAAGACCAGTTGAACAGATGAAAAAGAAGATGGCAACAAATTTCGTTTAGAATGGGAAATTTAATTCATAGATGCTTATTGATTGAAACAAACTCTCCCATATATTGTAATACTGTTAGAACAAGTCTAGTTAGACCAAAAAGCTACAATGGTTTTCTAAACCACAGAGCTCCTAAAACAAGCTTAACAACCACCACGCAGACGAAGAACAAGGTGAAGGGTCGATTCCTTCTGGATATTGTAATCAGCCAAGGTGCGGCCGTCTTCCAACTGTTTGCCAGCAAAGATCAAACGCTGCTGGTCTGGGGGAATGCCCTCCTTGTCCTGAATCTTAGCCTTGACGTTATCAATGGTGTCGGAGCTCTCAACCTCCAAGGTGATGGTCTTGCCAGTCAGAGTTTTCACAAAGATCTGCATACCACCCCTCAGACGAAGAACCAAGTGAAGAGTAGATTCTTTCTGAATATTGTAATCTGCAAGAGTGCGGCCATCCTCAAGCTGCTTACCAGCGAAAATCAACCTCTGCTGGTCTGGGGGAATGCCCTCCTTGTCCTGAATCTTAGCCTTGACGTTATCAATGGTGTCAGAGCTCTCGACCTCCAAAGTGATGGTCTTTCCGGTCAGGGTCTTGACAAAGATTTGCATACCTCCCCTCAATCGAAGAACCAAGTGGAGAGTAGACTCCTTCTGGATGTTGTAATCCGCCAAAGTCCTTCCATCTTCAAGCTGCTTACCAGCAAAGATCAGCCTCTGCTGGTCTGGGGGAATGCCTTCCTTATCCTGAATCTTAGCCTTGACATTGTCGATGGTGTCCGAGCTCTCAACCTCCAAGGTGATGGTCTTGCCCGTCAGGGTCTTCACAAAGATCTGCATACCACCCCTCAGACGAAGAACCAGGTGAAGAGTAGATTCCTTCTGAATATTGTAATCTGCAAGGGTACGGCCATCCTCAAGCTGCTTACCAGCAAAAATCAACCTCTGCTGATCTGGAGGAATGCCTTCCTTATCCTGAATCTTAGCCTTGACATTATCAATAGTGTCAGAACTCTCGACCTCCAAAGTGATCGTCTTTCCGGTCAGGGTCTTGACAAAGATTTGCATACCACCACGTAAACGAAGAACCAAGTGAAGAGTAGATTTCTTCTGAATATTGTAATCTGCAAGGGTGTGGCCATTCTCAAGCTGCTTACCAGCGAAAATCAACCTCTGCTGGTCTATGGGAACGCCTTCCTTTTGTTGAATCTGGAGCTTAAGATTGTCAATGGTGTCACAGCTCTCGGCTTCAAGAGTCATGTCCCTGCCAGTAAGAGTCTTGACAAAGAGTTGCATTCCACCCCTAAGACGGAGGACAAGATGTAGAGTAGACTCCTTCTGAACATTATAGTCAACAAGGGTACGACCATCTTCCAGTTGCTTTCCAGCAAAGATCAGGCGCTGCTGGTCCGTGGGGATCCCTTCCTTCTCTTGAATCTTAGCCTTGACGTTGTCAATTGTATCACTACTTGCGACATCAAGAGTAATGGTCTTCCCAGTCAGGGTTTTGACGAAAACTTGCATCATCTGTTGCGCTGACATCTGCACAGAACCACATTGATCATCAATCATCTATCAACCAAACAGTACAGTTCACAAACAGCACAAAACAAGCATTAGATAGAGGATCCCGAATCCCGCTTAATCAACATTCAATCAACCAAAGTAGATACTTACAGCCTGACCAGAAATCCAATACTTGGTCATCCGTTTGCCTATAAACTTCCTACTTTTTATTTAGAGGTTCATCTGTAACACGTTTTTATTCTATTTTTCTTAAAAACTGTCGTTTTATAGGCGAGCGGAGGGAGTACTAAATCAGCAATGAAACAATCAAACAGATGATCCAAAGGGTTTTAATGTCTAATTCTAATATTACCTACGACTGACGGTTTCAGAAGATGAATTATATTAGCCGACCCCAAATCATTACAAGAAACTAATGACGAACATGAAATAAGCATTAACTGAAGTATAATTAATCTAGGGTTTCTAAGTTCTAATGCTAGTTAGCTTAGCGTTTGACGGTTTCAGATGACGATTCATATGGCCACAAACACAAATAAAACCTTAAATCAGTAATCAAATTAATCGCAATCAATCGTTAAATACAACATCAAAACCCTAATCCAGCTTAATTAGCTCATGAGGGAAAAATCAATCAATCAACAAAAGGGGGCAGTGATAATCAAAACACAAATAGAACCCAAGTCATAAAATTTCAAATACTAGTATTATTAAAAAGCTTGTGAGTGAAGATTAACATTATAAACCAAAGAAAGACATTATCTTTTTTCAATCAATCAATGTGGAGAAACATGCATACATAATCATCAAACAAAAGAATTAGCGTACAGAATAATTAAACGAAGAAACGTGATGATCACAATGAAATTGGAGAGAAAAGGGGGATTAGGGTTTGTACCTAGAGAATTTGGATTGGATTGGATTGAAGCGTGAGAAGAAAGGAGGGTGTCGCAGACTCGCAGGTATTTATAGTTTTTGGAGGAGGATGTATGATCACCTAATACGACATCGTTTTGAAGGTTGGTTATGACATAAGACTTCACGGTGAAGGATTGAGTTGACTTTTGGTTACTCTTTCGTGAGACTTACCTAATCTGATAATAGATACTCCGTATTTTAGTTTTTTGTTCGACCAGTTTTTAGCATTTTACCAAATTTATCTAGCGCAAATCGATGGTTGTTATGTCATTTGGATCATATTAAGGGAAAGATTTTGCAGTTTACACGGCTGACCAAGTCGAGTCAAGCTTAGCTCGAGTAAATGTTTGGTTAGATCAATCAATTAATGGGGCAGGGTGAAATTGGGTTCGGCGGTTATCAAGTCATCTTGTCAATCAATATTATCGATAATTAATTTCTTACAAGTTAAAAACGTTAAAATGAAATGGTAATTGCTTTCACTTGGACAATTATGGTGCTAAAGTCTTGTTCCGCTCAAGTCCTAGTCGATTCCTGAGTTGAATTAAGTCAGTCACATTAGGTGGTGTTTCAACTCGTTCCGACTCTTGGCAACCGTTATTTTGCAAGGTACTTTTTTTTTGACAACATCGCAAAGTACATGTCAGGTCTTCAAGTTTAAATTTCTCCGGCCGAAATCGATTCGTATGAAGTCGGCACTCCATAATTTTGGTGGCATCAACTATTGCTAGTTGCCAATGACCTCTCATTTTACTTGTTAGGTCTTTCATTCATGAAGTATCCTTCAAAACAAGGTAAATTGTTCCAATGACCAAACATTTAACCACAATATCGACAACAGTATCGACGAGGCTCAGGATGCAGAAACTACAAAATTCAGCAAACTATATTCCCACTCAGTACTCAACGATGACAAGGTAGCTTGTTGTACACTAAAGGCCACATACACCCCATGCCCAAAAGGGTCAGAACTACAGAACAGCAGGAATTGCAATTTCAGGACTGTAACACCGGGGTTAAAAAAAAACTATAAAGGCCAGATGACCAGACGAAAAGAAAGTTACCAACAAATTCAATATGGCATCAGAAAACTTATTAAAAGGAGTTTTGTTGATTGAAAATAGACACAAACCATTATATCCCATATATTGGGAACTACAGTAACAGGTCAACAGCTTCTCTAAACTACAGGGTACAACACTTCAAGCAGAGATTGAATATAAAGCTTAAAAGCCACCACGAAGACGAAGAACAAGGTGAAGGGTAGATTCCTTCTGGATGTTGTAATCAGCCAAGGTGCGGCCATCTTCCAACTGTTTCCCAGCGAAGATCAGACGCTGCTGGTCTGGGGGGATGCCCTCCTTGTCCTGGATTTTGGCCTTAACATTGTCAATTGTGTCCGAGCTTTCCACCTCGAGTGTAATGGTCTTCCCGGTCAGGGTCTTCACAAAGATCTGCATACCTCCCCTCAATCGAAGAACCAAGTGGAGAGTAGACTCCTTCTGGATGTTGTAATCCGCCAGAGTCCTTCCATCTTCAAGCTGCTTACCAGCAAAGATCAACCTCTGCTGGTCTGGGGGAATGCCTTCCTTATCCTGAATCTTAGCCTTGACATTGTCAATGGTGTCGGAACTCTCAACCTCCAAGGTGATGGTCTTGCCAGTCAGGGTCTTCACGAAGATCTGCATCCCACCCCTCAGACGAAGGACAAGATGGAGAGTGGACTCCTTCTGGATGTTGTAGTCAGCAAGGGTACGACCGTCCTCCAGTTGCTTACCAGCGAAAATCAACCTCTGCTGGTCTGGGGGAATGCCCTCCTTGTCCTGGATCTTAGCCTTGACATTGTCGATGGTGTCAGAGCTCTCGACTTCAAGAGTGATGGTCTTGCCAGTCAGGGTCTTCACAAAGATCTGCATCCCACCCCTCAGACGAAGGACAAGATGGAGAGTGGACTCCTTCTGGATGTTGTAGTCAGCAAGGGTACGGCCATCCTCCAGTTGCTTACCAGCGAAAATCAACCTCTGCTGGTCTGGGGGAATGCCCTCCTTGTCCTGGATCTTAGCCTTGACATTGTCGATGGTGTCAGAGCTCTCGACTTCAAGAGTGATAGTCTTGCCAGTAAGAGTCTTAACAAAGATCTGCATCCCACCCCTCAGACGAAGGACAAGATGGAGAGTGGACTCCTTCTGGATGTTGTAGTCAGCAAGGGTACGACCGTCCTCCAGTTGCTTACCAGCGAAAATCAACCTCTGCTGGTCTGGGGGAATACCCTCCTTGTCCTGGATCTTTGCTTTGACATTGTCGATGGTGTCAGAGCTCTCGACTTCAAGAGTGATAGTCTTGCCGGTAAGAGTCTTGACAAAGATTTGCATCCCACCCCTCAGACGAAGGACAAGATGGAGAGTGGACTCCTTCTGGATGTTGTAGTCAGCCAGGGTACGACCGTCCTCCAGCTGCTTGCCAGCAAAGATCAGACGCTGCTGGTCTGGGGGGATCCCCTCCTTGTCTTGGATCTTAGCCTTGACATTATCGATCGTATCAGAGCTCTCAACCTCGAGAGTAATGGTCTTGCCAGTTAGGGTCTTGACGAAAATTTGCATCTACACAGAACCACACTAATCATTAATCCTCAATCCCACAAAAAGACAGATTCGCTTATCAAACCACAAAACAATCTCTTGAACTTAACGCTACAGCACACGAACCACGCAAAACAAACGGTAGATGATCTAGTCTCACGTCTGATTATATGCAAACAACCAACTATATACTTGTAGCTAGTAGCTACCCCATAAATCACAACAACGAGCTTAAAAAGACAATAACCTTATCGAAATAACCACCAACAAAACTAGTAAGAATAGCCACAACCATGAACATAATCTTTAACCCGATAAAATTAACCTAATCAAACTAACTCATGAGTTAAAAATTAATCGAAAAGGGGGCGGTCCAAATCAAAACACAAACAAATCTAAGCACTCAATACAAATACTCATATTACGGACTTCAGATCAACCAGATAAACCGAAAAAACCGACAACTTTCGTAATCAATCGAAAAGGGGGAAGTCCAATTCAAACCCCAAACAAACCCAATTCATATCATGGAATACAAGATCATCCGGATAAACCAAAAAACCCCAAATCTTTCGCAATCAATCGAAAAAGGTGAGGTCTAAATCCAAACTCAAACAAAACCCAATTAATAAAATCATAAATTAATCATGAACTGAAAAAAAGCTCACATCTTTCGCAGTTAATCGAAAAGGGGCCGGTCCAAATTCAAGTATTCAAATTATAGAATTCGAGATCATCATGATAAACCAAAAAATCCCTAATCTTTCGCAATTAATCGAAAAGGGGGCGGTCCAAATTAAATTACTCAAATTATAGAATTAAAGATCATCATGATAAACCTAAAAAGCCCTAATCTTTCGCAATTAATCACCACCCACAGTCAAATTAAAACAAGATAAACCTAAAACAATCGTAAAAAAATAAAACAAAAATTACACAAAAAAAAACGCCGATCAACATATACAAACCCTAATAAAATCCATAAACAAGGAAATTTTGGGGAATAATTAAACGAAGAAACGAGATAATCATAAAGAAATTGGAGAGAGAAAAGAGGAATTAGGGTTTGTACCTTGAAATACGAGAGAGAATTGGGGGAAAATTATTGCTGATTGATTAATGAATGTGTGAGAAAATTAGAAGAGGATGAGGCAGGTATTTATAGGTGTGAAGGAGGATGTATGATGTATCGTCATGTATACGACATCGTTTTAATGTGTGGTTTTGATGACCTAGCCTTCACGGCTAAGGATTCTTTTCAGTTTTGCTTTTGCAGAACCTTCTCGAATTTTATTTTATTTTTTTCAAAAAAAAGAAAAGGAAATATTAGATTAGGTGAGTGGTCGTTTGGTAGCGCATAAATAACAACACGGAATTTTCAAATCCCATCAAAATTTGTAAAATGTTTGTTGTTTGGTTGACAACTCATCCAAAATGGATGAAGTTGCTTACCTAGTCCACCCTTTTAAATGAATTACAAAACTCGTTTTGAACCAAGTATAGTTTGCAAACTCTCGAAAATTAGATTATGAATACGGTGTGAAATAAAGAAATCATGTGCTTCGTGAATTCCTGGAGCAAGATCAATTGACCAAAGTTGGGTTGGATTTGGGAGGAGTTATATGGTTAAATTTGAATTTAATGAAGTCTTTTGTATTACCATGCACCTAATAAGAAGTTGAGTCCATTTTGGTTAACTTTTGTTTACATCAGACTTGAGTAATTTGGATTTAAAAACACCTTCACATGTCAGCTTATAGGCTTTAATTTTTTCACGAAGCATGCTAGTGACAATCATGTCGATTCAGTCATCAGGGTGTTGGTTTGTCAAGCCAACATAACTGCGGAGCCGGTCAAGTTAAACTTAATAATTGTTGGGTAAGGGAGGTCAATTGATGGTCACGTGAAGTTAGGTTCGAGTTATATCATTACCCGGTGATCTTAGTGTTTGTTATGTTAATTGTATTCGATATCAATCAGGTCAAACCCATTATTAGGTCACCATTGTCCGGTTTCTTTAAGTTGGCTATTTAAAAAGTGGTGTCATTTTATGAACCATGTTTAGATCAGGGGTCGCATCGGCTTTAAAATTCATCATACTTCGACTAATATTAGGCCGTCTTTCAATCAGTTCGATTCAGTAAGTCAACGTGGCTCCATTTTACCGAATTATGCTATCCGGGTTTCTTATTGGGTCGGGTCAACTATTACTTGATGCTACAAAGTACAAACCACATTTTTATCTTGTTATCTAAAGAAAGCAAAACGATGATAAACACTCTCAATCCGAACCATAAAATATCAATTCTCGTCATCGCGATAACTTTATCCGCTCAACTAGCTCAAATCTGTATCAAATACCACAACATAGGCGTGTATATGAAGCAACAGAGAAAGAAAGGGGTAGTTTGGACACTCAACATCTGCTTGCCAACTCTCTCTCTCTATACTCGTCGAATAATTACTAGGGTTTCTTATCCCCCAAAACCCCCAAAGTTCACTCCTTTTCGTCTCAATCTGTAATTCTTCTGACCAGTTATCTTCAAAATCTTGTTGTTTTATATCATTTTATTACGATTATTACCATTTAATTGTATCTTCTTTGTGAATTTTCTGCAGAAAAATGGCAGCAAGAGATGAATACCGACTTTTCGTAGGAGGGTTAGGTTGGAATACTTCTCAAAGACACTTGGAAGCTGCTTTTTCTCGCTATGGCAAAATCCTTGATTCTCTGGTTCGTATTTTTCTGCCTAATTCTTTCAATTTATTTTTGCATTTCTATAATTTTTTTTATGGTGTCATTTTTGTTAATTTTGTAATATGGGTTTTACATGAATGTGTGTTTTCTTTGGTAAATTCTTGAAATTTGCTGTATTTTGGAAGTTATATATAATGATTTTGTGGTATTATTCGGGATTCATATCGTTTTGTGTACTGGGTTCGTGCCCGATGGTTGTAAACTTGTCGAATCTCGGACTTATCGGGCTCGGGTTACCCTGGGTTGTAGTAAAATTAAGGGTATGGGGGCTTGGTATCGTAGTTACGATTTTCGAGATTACATAGGTTAAACGTTGGAATTGTGATAGGGTAAATGGTTACAGCGGTTTGTAAATGAGTTTACAGTAGTGTCAAGGAAGTGCTGTGTGGAAATGAGGAATTGTGATTTGTTGTTTGAAATTTTCGGTACATGGAACGTGTGAGTTATTCCACATGGAAAGTTAAGATAGGGTTGATCATTTTATGGTATTAATATGTAACCATTTTATGGCACTGTTTGAGATTCACATTATACAGTGCACTGGGTTTGTGCCCAATTGTTATAAACTTGTCGATTCCCGAAGTTATTCGGCTTTGTTTACCATGGTTTGTAGTGAAATTAAGGGTACGGAATTACGGATGCTTGGCATCGCAGTCTAGATTTGTGAAATCACAATGGTTAAAAGTTGGAATTGTCAGATTCATAGGGCAAATGGTTACAGTGGTTTGTAAATGACTTTGCAGTCGTGTCTATAAAATGCTTGTTTAAATTTTCTGTACTTGGGAATTGGGAATATGTGAGTTATTCCATATAGAAAGATTAAGAAGGGTTGATCATCTTATAGACCAAGGTGTTGCTCCTGTCATTGACATTTGGTTTTGACGTGAACCTTCTTTGGGTTGTGAAGTGGCTCCCTATGGGTTTGGCTTTGGCCTGTTGTCTGTACTATAACGAGACTAGAATTTGAGTGAGTGGTCAGATTACGTGCATAACAGTTATCTCGAAGGGTGACTGGAACTTCTTGGGTTTTATAGCATTCATTCCCTAACAATTGATAAAGATTCTTTTACAGTCTAACTGTTAGGTTGATTGTCCCAATTGATAAGTGCATCTTAATGATAGTGCTATCCCCTGAAGCGTAAGTTTCCATCTGTTTTACACAAGCTTTCCCCTGTATCATTGATGTGACTATGTCAACCCCCCCCCCCCCCCCCCCGGCCGGTAAAGAAGAGTCAGCAAAGCTTAGTGAGGCAACTTCTAAAACCAGTAAGAACGTGCAAAATCAGGCCTACTTGGATTCTTGTTATCATGACGGTTGTTGTAGGTTGGAACATCTAGCACTCATCATTTGCTTTGGAAGTCCTTTTATAGTGTCACATTGCTTTCTAAATTTATCTCTCATCTTGGTGAATGGGGATTGGGACAAGGATAAAATTTGGGAACTTGCTCTGGTTTTTATTTTGTGCTTCTGTCTATTTGTCTTTTATTTGTTTCTCTTCCATTTAGTGCCAGAATTTTCACATAGTATTCCAATCGAGGATCTGAGGGTAGTCCAAGTATTCTCATTGGCCACAAAATTTTTTCTGGCATGCAGATTTCTTGTCCTTTGACACTCTTTTGGTAGTCCAACAACATTAATGTTCCCTTTACAAAATAAGAGTACCCACTCTTCGAAAATTAAAAGGGTCGTGATAAATCTGTATGTTACAGCTTGATGACATTTTTATACACCCTTGCATGCTGGGAAGTGTAAAGGGGACAGTCAGAGCATCAGGGAGACAGGGAGGATACATGGCATCTATATGATTGTTCGTATTTTTAAGTGGACGAGAAAGATGAATTGGATGTATCTATTAGTAGCCAGTCAATGTGAATTTGTAGTGGATGTTCACATCTTTATGGAAAGATGGATTGCCTGGATGTTATTTTTGTTCTAAAGATGCACATGCACATATGCTACTACTACATCTGCTGATAACGTTGTGATGCTTGTGATTTCCAAGATTTTTCTGGCTCCTTAACATAACTCTGCCTTACCATATATGCTGTCTCATTTATGTTAGATTTTATTTTTAGAAATTACAAGGGTAAGTGCAAATCTGAATTTGTTGGCTTAGCTTCAGCGTCCAAAAAATGTTTCCATGTGAATTTTGGAAGATGGCTTTCACGGTAATCATCTGGGTTTGACTTTTCTGATGATGGGGTTTGAGTGTTTGACGTTTGGTTTCTATCATTTGTTTCCTTTTCACTTGATTTGTTTATTTTTGAACTTTTATTCTCTTAATCTGGAGCTTTTGTACCTCTTTCTCTCCTTATTTTTTAGTTATGTTTCTTTCATTCTTCAAATCTTTCATCATTTATTTGTTTCCATGCAAACCTTTTCATTTCTTGTCTTTTTGGTTTGTTGTCTAATCACTTAATTTTTCTTGCTTATCCTTTTTTTTTTTTGTTGCTGTTTATAACTTTATATTTTAGATTCCATGCAAAGCTTTTGTGTTGATCAACACCAAATCATTTTAGGACCAACTTTCTTTTTGGATTCATATTGTGCATTTTGGTCAGCCAGATGCTTCTGTTTTTGGGTACTAGATACATTCTGCACATTCTAACGTTTGTCAGAATGTCAGTCTTCTATGATTTAGTCGAACACTACATGTTCTTTCCATATAGGTAATTATTTAATGGGTTTTAGCTCCAACCTTCTGGTCCCTAGTGTTGTTCATCGCTTTGTGTATTGCAAATACCATACCTTATTTTCATTCAGTTTTTTTAATCAATAAGCTTAACTACCTAAGTGATCAAAGCAAATGAGTCTATAGTTCTTTCTAATACAATGTTTGCCATCATTTTAGGTCATGGTTGACAGGAATACTGGCCGTCCTCGTGGATTTGGGTTTATAACATTTGCTGATCGCAGAGCCATGGAAGATGCTATAAGGGATATGCATGGTAGAGAGTTAGATGGCCGAATTATCTCTGTGAATAAGGCAGAACCAAGATTAGGAACTGAAGATGCTTATGACCCTTATGGTGGAGATCGTAGATCAGGTGGCAGGGAGAGCTTCAGGGGAGATAGACTGGCTGGATCAGGATCTGATGAGTGTTTTAAGTGTGGCCGTCTAGGGCACTGGGCTAGGGACTGCCCTTCCAGTGGTAATGTCAGGTACTCGTCACCAGTAGAATATGGTAGGCCTGTTCTTCATGGGGATCGTGATTATGATCGTTACGGTGGAGGACGCTTCGAAACTAGAGAACGTGTTGATAGCAGAGATGGATATGGTGCCCGTGAGCGCTTCAGCAATGAAAGGTATCAGCCTGTTAGTGATCGCTTGATAGGTGATAGGTTTCCTGATCGGTACCCTCAAAATGGATATGGGCATGAGAGGGATTATGAAAGAGATGGAGGTCTTAGAGGTGCTGAAAGGTATGGTGTTGGTGGGCCAGCCCGATATGATAAAGGAAGCTACAGAGACAGAGCTCACCCTTATGATGCTCCTCGGAGAAGTAATCGTCGCTGATGTCATTGATGGAATGCGTCTCAAGAACCATTGAAGACTTTGTGTGAACTAATCGGATTTCTAGGTGGTATTTTGTAAGTATCTGCAGAAATGTCAGTTGTAATCTGCTGTGCTGATCTAGCTTCTGTTCATACTCTGCCCAGATTTTCTTTGTTTTACACAGCGCTTCCGTCTTTTCAGAGAGTTAGACCTGAACCTGATAGCAGTTCTGCAGTATATGGAAGCACCGTGGATTAGTAGAACTTGATCTAGTTTTGTGACATGCTATTCGTGACTGGATATTCTGCTTCTGGAGTTTATCTGCAATAATGCTCCTGTTATAAAGGGTGCTGTGGTTTGCTATTTCTAATATTCTCCAACATGATTGGCCATCTTCGTGCGTTTGTTGTTGCGATAACTCTGAAATGTTTTGGTTCCAAAGCTTGAGCTCTATGTTCTGTAGATCTAATCCAAGCTAAAAACCATTTGAGCAATTTGGTTGCAGCTGCTAATTGGTGTGAAGCTGACAGTGTAGAAAGTTTTTGTTGCTGCTTTGAGCGTCATTTGGGCTTTAATGGTTGATTTCTCCTCGATAGTTAACTCAGTCCAGTTCCATCTGCTAGTATTTATGCTTGTTTAGGTATGCACCCTGTTTGTGTGACCAAGACCTGTCTAAAGCCTGTTCGTAAGTTCCTTAGCAGTTTGTTTTGCCTCTAGGTGATAGTGCTTTGTGTCTCACAGTCTCCCTGCCTCGGACGCAAGGTTGTTAATTTGAAAATTGAGGACTGCTTTTTATTGGTCCTTGTGTATGACGTGTATCGGTGGGTTGCAGTTGTGACAATCAGTAATGTTGTCGCAGTTGTATATGGCGATCGGTGAAGCTGTAGACTTGGGGAGAGGCATTGATCAGAACCACTTTAGCTTTGAGTAGTTGTGAGGTTTGCTTGGCTAGTGTCACTTGACAGATCATTGATTGGCTTTTTCGACACCTTAAGTATCAACTTTCGGACCATTGTTGATGGGAAATTGTTCTGAATGATTGAAGGAATGTTTGTGAAGCTCATTCTTTGCTGATTAAGGAGTAGAATTTAGAAGCAGGAGATACTAGGTAAAGAACCCTTTAGGATTTTGGGACTTGCTGAACAGATATTTGTTTTTATGCAAGTCTTCGAGAATGTCTATATCTTTTAGTAAATACAGATTGGTATTTTGAGTAGTCATGTTCGGATGCTGTCAATTTGGGTTACTTTATAAATTTTCGTGTTATAGTTCAGATGAGTGTTGTGTTCTACTGATCCTGTGGTTCTTTGGGTTTGAAGATTGTATTCGTATAGGAAATTACCAAGGTAAACTCTGAGAAGTTGAGGAAAAAGTAACAATTGGTTTGAGAAGACACGATTTACCCAGAATCAGGCACTATAAATTAGGAATTAAGGTGTTGTGTTGTTCGACCATTTCTTATAGTAACATTGGTCTTATATAAAGCTCGTGATTCTGGCCGGAAAGAAATGGGTTCGGTTTGAGCTCGGGGAACCTAGAATCCACGAGGCCGGACTCAATTCACCATTTCACCCAGAGCTTATAGTTTGGTTTGGTTTGGTTTTTGATATCGTTGTAATATGCCTTTCACGAAATGTGAGCCATAGGAGCTAAGAAATCTAACTCACAACTCACAAGACAGTGCCCTCATCTCTGATAAAGTTGGTCTAAGAAAACCAACCCAATCCATGGACTGACTGACTTGTTTTATGATGAATCCGATAATATGCCCTTAATCCTACAGGCCAAAGCCTTTGTTACTCAAACTCTTTATACGACGAGCATTAAAGAGTGTCTCACGTATTTTTGTGTCGGACGCTTAGAATAACTCGACACCTGGCCAAAAACATGTCTTTTTGTTCATTTTATGTTTTGTAATAGAGTAGTCGAGTGAGGAGCGGGGTACTTGGACTAGTACGTTCTGACCGTATCCGAGTAACAAGACCCTAGAACTTCTCCAAGACTCAACAGTCCATAGAGTCAGCAACAGTCAAGCACCATGCTTTGACGAGGGCAGTGTGAGTGTGACGCTCAAACAGTGGGAACCCCAATTTCTCGCGCGACAAGACTAGACGGAAACTTGAGTGACACATGTACTCCCTTCACCTTTTTTTGCTCTTAAATTCTGAAAACAAACCACACCTTTTCATATTCTTCACTCTTCTAAAAAAATGGGTGAAAATGAAGAAAATCAGATACTTCAAAAACCCATTTAAAGGCTGCTTTCTCCAGATTTGGTCCTTTGCTTCATTCTCAGGTACCACTACTTTTGTCTTTTCTTTAATTCTGTTGTTGTTGTTGTTGTTGTTGTTGCTTCCTGGCTACACTTTTAGCAAGGTGTCTTATGATCACCACTTCATATTTGCATGCAATTGTTGAGGAGGCATGGGTAGACTAAAAGAGTTTGTTTTTTGGTTGACATGAGTAGATAGGGACTAGGGTAGATTTTATGTTACATGCAACATTGTCATAGTATGTAGTATAATGCAACAAGTACAAAGGCTTAGTCCCAAACTGATTCCGGATCTCGGGTCGTCAGTCGGCTAACACGAATAGTCATATGAGACCATTCTCAATTTCTCATAATAATAGTAGAATATGAGTATATGAGAAATTTGATGAGTGTTTCTGGGAAAATTATTGATGTCTTGGTACTTGTAAGTTGTGTAAAGGGGAAAAACTTCAAAGAAAAGCCCAAGGATGGAGTAATTGTCTTTGAGACTTTAGATCTACAATTCTACAAAAGTTCTATGGTGAGACCGTCTCATACGACTTTATACGTTACTTTTGAAATATTAACATGTTACTTTTAAAAATAAACTATTACTCCGTACTTTTCAACTAACTACTTCAAAAGTAACATAATGATCTTTTGAAAGTAACATATCCAAGATGTTCGAATCTTCTATGAATGAAGACAATGGAAGTTGTTTGGACCTTGGTGCAATGAATTCAAACAGATCACTTCAGTTTGTTTGTTTTGATGATGTTCGATCATGTAAATATATGTCAAAAATCGGATCAGTCAACGGCGTGGCCTTTAATCTCTGCATTTTTGTTAACATTGAAGGCGTCATATTTAGGTTCTCAAATTATCCCTTTCTTTATTACCTCATCCTGTAAAAAAAAATTCTCAATTGAGTATGCAACATGCTCTTATGGTGAATATCTTGTTATGTATTTTGTGGTGATGTATTCCATGTTTGTCTTTTAAGGTGGTGGTGGATAAGGAGTCTGGTCATTCTTGTGGCATTGTATTCGTTACATTTGCTGATCCCGAAGCAATGGCACATGCAATAAGGGATATGGATGGAAAGGAAATAAATGGAAAGGTAGTTTCAGTGAAAGTTGCAAAACTAAGACTGGGAGATACACAACTCATGAAAAGGTTTTGTGGATGCTTCACGTCTTGTCCTCGCTCCAGTGGCGGTTGCAGGTCCCCTTCGTTTCCTGATCACGGTGGAAGCAGCTATGGGAAAGATGATGGGACAGAAATATACGTTTCTCTCTTGGATGTTCTTCCAATGGACATAATATCCGCCATACTGGTTCGATTACCAGTGAAGTCTCTTGTGCGCTTGAAATGTGTCTGCAAACCTTTGCTCACCCTAGTTAGCACTCTGATTAGCAGCTCAAAATTCGCTCACCTTCATCTGCGTCATTCTCAGTCCTCTAATAGCAATTGGTTCCTTATTTTCAGATGTGAGTTCTCTGTCGGCTATGAGCTCCGCTGTCTAGAGTTCGACTCACCGGTGCCTCACGTCACAAAGCTTCCCTTCCTTCATGAGTTGAATGAATCTCACCATTCTACTCGCAGCATCTTTGTTATTGGCTCTTGTAACGGCATATTATGTGTAGGTATCTGTGACTCAAAAGTAGTCTTGGTCAACCCATTTACCCGGATTTTCTTTGAGATCCCTGAACCTTATAAACCGATACCACCTGGATGTGGCACCAGTACACAATTTGGGTTTGGATATGATGCTGAAAATGATGACTACAAGCTTGTTAGAATTCTACATGTTAGCCATACAACTTATGACGAGCAGCATAATGAAATCATGGTTTATAGCTTGAAGGCTAAAACTTGGAGACTAATTGGAGAAGACAGTCCTTGGAATGTTTCAAGTTTTACCAGTGGAGTCCTCATCGACAACCATCTTTTGCATTGGAATACACATCATAGATTAGACATGCAAACTCAAGCAATTTTTGTTTTCAATCTCTCTAGTGAGCAGTGGAGCCTATTGCCTGTTCCCGATCATCCATCCAGTGAGGGCAATGTACTGGTAGATTTAGGTAATCTTGAGGGATCATTAAGCTTGTTGGTCCGGAATAATGTCCATGTCCCGAAACGGGTGGATATATGGGTGATGAAACAATATGGCGCAAAAGAATCTTGGGTAAATTTGTTGGGTGTTTCAGATCCAGTTGACACACCACCACTGTGTGATGCCCCCATTGCTTATGGTCGAGAAGGACTCGAAATCTTGTTGCCTATCTTCCACCCTCCTAATGATGGCAGTCATGATTATAGCAGTCTTTGCTGTTATAATCTACAAAATAAAACTATGAGAAATTTTGAACCTAATCTACATCTAGGGACCGGAAAGCTTTCTTTTAGTTGGGGAAGCCTTGTTTCTATTCCTGGCGGCGAGCAACTTAGTAACAGGGTACAACCAAATGAATGGTAAGTGATCGCTGATCTCTTAGTTTTATGATGAGTTAACCCGTGGACTCGTTAGTTTGATTCCAACTGATATGATTGCTGCTGATTTGATGATCCTAATTTAGTTGCAACTCCAGTTTCATGGTTCCTTTATTTATCATGTGGCCTGTGGTCTGTTTAGCTGGTCTGTACGTGATCGAGTTGTTGGGGAAGTGTTTAACCCAAATGAGGACAGACAGACTACTTTCCGGAGACCAGTTCTTGCATTGCCTGGAATTGGCCCTTGAAAAATGATAGATAGCATGACTGAACTATGGATTATGAAGATTACAGTTTAATGTTCATGAATCTACCAAAACAATAATTATGTACTTGTAATAGATATTGCTACTATTATGATAACGATTAATGTAGTTTGAACCTGATTGTTTGTTTTTGCTGTTGCATGTGGCAGGGCGGAGGACATCTGATAATCAGCTGATCGATGATTTTTGTTTTTTCCGAATTGGCTTATATGCTTGTATCTACAGGTTTGTTATAAGGAGTTCATATTTACTGATTACCACAATCTGGTTTTGGAACGAAGGCTCTGGAGTTGTTGACAACAACGCTCGTATTTGAAGCGCTCTACGCTCATCTGAGAGTTCATGTCAATCGACAATCCATCATATGAGATGGCTTTTCCATGTCGAGTTTGACACAGAACTGCTCTTTTTTTGCTGCGAGCATGGCTTTTGCCTTTTGTATTGTGGTTGAACTGTAAGGAGACTGAAGTTGTGTCATCTGTTTTAAAAGAAGCTCCTTATATATCTACTTATTCTCGGATTTTGAGTTGCTCATGTCTGAATGTCATTCTTTCATGTCTGCTCAACAACTGTTTCGTCTGCCTCTTGATGAACTTAGCTTGTGGCACAAGGTTACATCACTACATGTCTTTGCAGGATATGCTGAACTTAACTGACTTACATCTTTTCCCCTGTTAGTCAGGATCGTCTTATTATTCAGAAGATTGGTATGAAGCAGATTGAAGTTGACACTTCAGACTGAAGATTTCGCTGTATTGAAGAACATTTGTGATCAATGATACAAGTTTCAGCTCCTGAAGTGAGCAGTCGGAACAATCTCCTTTGAGCCGGTTTACAGTGGTCTCTTAGTCACTTCTGTGTTCAGTGTACGAGTATACGGTAGGGTGTACAAGTCTTGTGACATATCGCGGCATGGTCAAGTCGTGCCTCCTAGGCTCCTACTATATTGTCAACCCGTGGTCGTCTTTATTTTGTTTAGGAGACTAGTTTTGAACCCCGAATGATACACATTCGATATCAAAAAGGTGCCAAGTCATAAAAATTTAAATGTGTGAATAACATAAAATGGTACCATGTGAATTTTCCGGAAAAAAAAATTCACTTACTCGTGTCGGATACGTGACACTCCCTTTCCCTTCTATGCTCTTGTATACAGAAATGAACCCCATTTCTTTTGACTCTCCATTCTTCAAAAATGTCTGGAAAAAATAAAGAACATCGGATTTTAATACTTCGAAAACTTCATTAGTTCATTCTCAGGTGAGTTATGAATTTTCGCATAATTTTTAATTTTTTTTTTTTGCTTGTACTTGGTTTTGCTGTGGTATATTTTCTTGGTTGATTGGGTTTTTTAGTGTTTCGTAATTCATACTCCGTTGTGTAGTTTTATTGTTTACGTTTAGTTTGAATATGTGAGAGAGATTCAAATTATGTGTAAAGGATCGGAAGAAATGGAGGGGGTATGTTGTTGTAGATTCTTGGGTTCGGATTGTTTTCCACATTAAAATTGCTGATTACGCTTTACAAAAATGGTGAATTGGCGATTCGTATGTCTGGGTTTGTGATGATCATTATTACTTTATAATTGCATGCAATTGTGGACTGGGATGAGTATATACATGAGTAGAATAGTAGGGTAGATTTTTTTACATGCATTCCGTAGTCCCAATGCCAATTTGAGGTCGACTAACATGAATAGTTATATGACGGGTAATTTGATGGGTTTTAGGGTGAATTTAGTGACGACTTGGGACTTATTATTAGTTGTGTAAAGAGGAAAGACTTGAAACAAAAGCCGAGGAACGAGGCACATAATCGTCTCTAAGATTAGGCTGTTCGATGAAAGTTGTTGTGCAATGTATTCAAACAGATGTAGAAGTTGGACTTGGAGCACTTGAGTTTTGTTTGTTACAATGATTTTTCAATAGTGTATGTCAAAATTTCGATTTTAAAAGATCTTATTGTCTGCATCTTATTACCATTCTCTATTTTTCAGGTTATGGTGGATATAGATTCTGGTCATTCTCGTGGATTTGGATTCGATACTTTTGCTAATCCTGAAGCAATGGGACACGCGATAAGGGACATGGATAGAGAAGAAATAAACGGGAAGGTAGTTTCAGTGAAATGTGCAAAACCAGGACTGGCAATTGAGGATCCATATGATGGTTATGGGTATGGCAGGGCAATGGGAAATTGTAAAGGAGAAACACAAATGAAGGGATCTTGTGGATGCTCCAAGTCTAGTTGTCCTTGCTGTAGTGGCGGTTGCAGGTTTCCTTTGTATCCCGATCAGGGGGGAAGCAGCTATAGGAAAGGTGATGGGCAAGAAGTTTACAGTTCTCTCTTGGATATTCTTCCAATGGACATCTTATCCGACATACTTATTCGGTTACCAGTGAAGTCTCTTCTGTGCTTAATATGTGTCTGCAAATCATTGCTCACCCTGATTAGCAGTTCTAAATTTGCCCACCTTCATCTACGTCATTGTCAGTCATCTATTAGCAATCGGTTCCTCATTTTCACTGGTAAAACTCTTCCTGCTGACTATGATCTTTGCTATCTGGACATCGACTCACCTGTACCTAGCGTAACAAAGCTTCCTTTCCCTCATGAGTTGTATGAATCACACCATGACTGCATCATTGTTATTGGGTCTTGTAATGGCTTAGTATGTCTTGAAACTGCGGACTCTAGAGTAGTCGTGGTCAACCCATCTACCCGGACCTTCTTTGAGATCCCCAAATGTCGTAAACCAATACCACCTGGATGTTGTGCCAATACGCAATTTGGGTTTGGATATGATGATGAAAACGATGACTACAAACTTGTTAGAATTGTAAATGTCACCCGTATCACTTTTGACAAGCAGTATAATGAAATCATGGTTTATAGCTTGAAGGCTAAAACTTGGAGAGTAATTGGTGAAGGCTATCCTTGGAATGTTTCATGTTTTGAAAGTGGTGTGCTCATTGACAACCATCTTTTGCATTGGAATGCCTATCATAGATTACGCCGACAAAAGAATGTCATCTTTGTTTTCAATCTCTTGAGTGAGCAGTAGTCTTTTGCCCGTTCCTGAATACCCAGCCGGTGAGTGCAATTTAATGGATGATTTAGGTAATCTTCAGGGCTCGTTAAGCTTGTTGGTCCGGAATAATGTCCAGGAACGCGGGGATGTCTGGGTAATGAAACAATATGGCGTAAAAGAATCTTGGGTTAAGTTGTTGACTGTTTCAGACCTTGCTGGCACTTCATCATTGTGTAATTCCCCCATTCTTTACGGTCAAGGAGGACTAGAAATCTTGTTGTCTTTCTTTAACCCTCCTGATTATGAAGGCGAGTATATGCGGCCTACTAGTCATTATTACTGTCTTTGCTGGTATAATCTGCAAAACAAAACTATGAGGGATTTTGAACCCAATGTATGCCTAGGATTTGGAAGGCTTGCTTTTTGTTGCGGAAGCCTTGTTTCTATTCCTGGCGGTGAGCAATCTAGTGTCGGGGGTACAACAAAATAAGTGGTAAGTGATCACTGATCTCTTAGTTTTACAATGAGTTAGCCTGTGGATTCGTCCATGATTAAATGTGCTATTCTGTCGACTAATTTGATAGCTGCTGATTTCGTGGTCTTAATTTAGTTCTAACTTAAGTTTCCTGGCTCTTTTCTATAATGCTGCCTGTGGTCTGTGGTCTGTTTAGCTGGTCTGTGCGACATCCGAGGAGTTGGGGAAATGTTAAACCCAAATGAGGACATGCAGACTAATTTCCAGATATCAGTTCTTGCATTGCCTGGGAATGGCCTTTGATGAAACATATAATATGGTAAAACTATAACATGATCCAACTGTAGAATATGAAGATTAAAATGATGATGAATCTATTAAAACAGTACTCCTCTGGTCCTCTTTAAACTTTCTTCTCCCTTTTTCAGGGTTTCGACTTTGTTCTTCCCATTCTCAAAATATTACGGTTTTTGTCGAGAGAAAAATTAGGGGGGCAACATAAAGATATTGGTTAAGATTAGCTTTTAAAATTATTTGCTAAATAAATCATAAAGTATTATCTATTATTTCCTCTTTTGGAGTGCGCAATAGGGAGAAGGAAGTTTAAATAGGACCGGAGGGAGTACTATGAAATGTGGTTACTATGATAACAATGATGTAATTTGAGTCTGATTTTTTGTTTTTCTGTTTCATGTGGCAGGGTGGAGGACATCTGACAATCAGCAAAGTAGGTCTGTTGGGGCCAATACGACATGTACCTGTTTATGTTCTGTAGATATAGTCCAAGCTAAAAACCAGTTGAGAAACTTGGTTGCAGCAGCTAATTGGTGTGAAGATGACAGTGAGTTCTGCACTGCTTTGGTAGTTTGGTGATATTAGTTTGTGTCTCAGTCTCCGTGATATGAGAAAAGAGTTTGGCACTCGCAACGGAGCCTAGATGTGGATTTAATTCGGGATGATTTTGCCGAGACTGTTGTGTTCTACTCACTCTTATTCAAAGATATTTCCGCATTTGTTGTTTTGACCCGACCATGTTGGCCTATTGGTGGGAGTTAATTCTAAAGCAGGTGAAAGGCCTATTGATTTGATTACCAGTGAAGTCTCTTGTGTGCTTGAAATGCGTCTGCAAATCTTTGCTCATCCTCATTAGCAGCTCAAAATTCGCCCACCTTCATCTGCGTCATTCTCAGGCCTGTATCAGCAATTGGTTCCTTATTTGCCAACTTGAATGCACTGCCAACTTTGAGTTCCGCTGTCTGAACTTCGACTCACCTATACCTCACGTCACAAAGCTTCCCTTCCTTCATGATAGCTGCTGATATTGGGAACCTGATTTCCATGATTAATGAATTTATATTTTGAAATGTGATTTCTTTTGTTGTCTGTTGTATTGGCAGGGTGGACTGGAGGGCATCTGATAACCAGCTAAGTAGGTCTCTTAGGGCCAATACGCAGTCTACTTGGTTATCGATCATCTGATGGTTTTTGTTTGATCGGATAGCTTATATGGTTGTATCTACAGGTTTGTTATAAGGAGTTCGTGTTAGCTGATCACCCCAATCTGTTTTGGGTCTAACACTATGGTGTTGTTGACAGCAATGCTCGTCTTTGATGCGCATGGCGCTGATCTGAGAGTTCATGACAATCGACAATCCATCATATGAGGTGGATTTTTCCGTGTCAAGTTTGACAAAGAACAACTCTTTTCTGTTACTAGCATGGCTTTGGCCTTTCTGTATTATGGATGAACTGTAGAGAAACTGAAGTTGTGTCATCTGTTTAATTAACTACTCATATGAGCTTATTTTCGGCTTTGGGTTTATCTTTATCGGAATGGTTTACAACTGTTTCGTTTGCTTTTTGATGAATTTGTGGCACAAGGTTACATGTTTTCGCAGGATGTACTGAACTTCACTGGCAGATTTATTTTTCCTGTTAGCAGAAGATTGGTGATAAGCAGTGATTGTAGCCGACATCCAAGAGTCCAGACAGTGAGGTTCTTGCTCCATTGAACCACATTGGGGTTTGATGGTAGAATTTCGGCTCCTGAAGATATGAGTCTGTCTCTGAACAACTTCCTTTGAGTGAGCCAAAACCTATGAAGCATGGAAAAGTAAATTAGTAAATTACGGGCACGTTTCCCAAGTTGTGTGTCATGTGTCTGATACGTTTTTGTACGCGAATACCAGGTTTGAAACTGAACGACAAAATTTTAACATAACGCCTGCCTTTGGACACCTCTATGACCGAAAGAGATTTGAGCAAAAGAAACATTCATTCTCAAATTTCAATTATTTTAATCATTGTCTCGAGATTTGAGCAAAAGAAACATTCATTCTCAAATTTCAATTATTTTAATCATTGTCTCGTCGATAAATTTTGCTGTTTATCAATTCGATTGTTATAAAGTACGATACTTGGTATTATTTTGTTTAACGTTGCTATTGTGTTATTAAACTTAAATTAAAATTTTTGAGATTGCGGTGTCTCGTAGGCCAAATATAGAGCAAAGTGTCGCTCAACACTCTGATGTGACACTCACAACAGTGGCTAACCCCCTTTTCTCACGCGACCAGACTTGACGGACACTTGTCACTCTCCTCATTTTCTTGAGTTTTTTAACACTTAAATCCTGAAACAAACCACATAGAGTATCTTCATAATTAATCTTTAGTCTTCAAAAATGGGTGGAAATGGAGAAATTCAGATATTAATTAGTGGGTTAAGGCCCTGTTTGATATGACTTATTCTCAGATGAATTCAGATCAGATCAGATTCATTCAGACCAGTTCAGTTCAGAAATGTTCAAATAACTATCTATGTAATTGGTTCATAATTGATACTAATTCGTTGAAATTCAATCAAATTTTCAACCAATTCAGATCAGATCAGAATCATACAGATTAGATCAAAATCATTCAGATCAGATCAGTTCAGTTCAGAAAGATGCACTCCTATTAAACATGGCTAAGTCTTAATTAGTAAAAGTTGGGTAAAGAGGAAGGTGGTGTTCGTTCCCTTGAACCCTAGTTGAGGGTTTATGACTAGAATTACAAAGTGACAAATATTCCCAACCTCCACAAATCACCTTCCTTCTCATTTACGCCAGCGCCAAAAACAACCGCCGCGATGTCTCTAGTCGCCGGCTCTTACAACCGCTTCATCTGGGGCTACAGACTTAGACACCTCAAAACCACCGCCACCGCCGACGACGGCGACCAAATCTCAACCCTAACCCTAGCTCCTCAATTCAGCTACGCCGCTCACCTCTCTCCGATCAATTCAATCGCCGTCTCCGGCTCCGTCGCCGCCTCCTCCGCCAACGACGACACCGTAAAGCTCTACGACTTATCAACCTCCGTCGAGCTCGGCTCCGTCCTCCTCCACACCGCCGCCGCCACCTGTCTCACCTTCTTCTCCCCTTCCTCTTTTCCGACCAACCTCCTCGCCGGCGCCGCCAACGGCACCGTCCAAATCTTCGACGTTAACCCCTTCGTTCTCCTCAAATCGTGCAATGTTCACAAAAAGTCCGTCACTGACATCGCCGTTCACCCGTCGGGCCGGCTGGCCCTGACTGTGGCCCGGGATTCGTGCCTGGCTATGGTTAATTTGGTCCGTGGGAAGAGAGGTTATTGTAGTAGGCTTGAGAAAGAAGCTGAGGTTGTCAAGTATTTTGGTGATGGTAGTAAGTTTTTCATGTGTTGTGGGGATGATGTTACAGTTCATAGTGCTGAGAATGCTAAGCTGCTTAGTGGGTTTCGGGCTGAGAAACGTATCCTTTGCGCTACTCCTGCTGAGGTTGTGATGCTTCCTTCTCTGTTGTTGTTGTTGTTGTTGTCAAGTTTGTTTCTTTATTTATTATCTTTGTATGAAATTCGTTACCTTGCGTTTGATTATGTAGTTAAGTTGTTAAGGTTTCGGGTTTTTAGCTAAAAAGACGCGAAATTTAGGCATACTGGAATACTTGGCCCCAAGAATGAATGGGGTTTGTTGTTTGGTTTGGTTTGTGCACTGTGAACCTGTGCGTTTGATGATGTAGTTTGGTTGATCAAATTCTTTATATTGCGTTTGATTTTGTAGTTAAAGTTGTTATGGTTTCGAGTTTTAAGCTAAAAAGACGCGAAATTTAGGCATGTTTGGTTGTTTGGTCTTTAGATTGGATGGGGTCTGGTGTTTGGTTGGTATGTTTTGCAATTCTTTGTGTGTGAAATTCTTAGAGAATACGGCATGGTTCACTGTGACACTGTCTGATTGAGGTCCAGCAGTTGCTTGTAGGAGAAGGTCTCGCAGTGAGATGGGTTGAATTTGTGATTACAGGTCAAAAACTCTTGCCAAGTGTATATGAGAGCTCTGTGACAGTCTCAGTTATTTAGTTTGTTTCGCGGATTACTTGCATTTGTGCTTTCTTATCAGTAGCTGTAATTGAGTGTGATGTTGATTAGAGAGAGTGAATCAAGTGTGTGAAGCTGTTAAGATATTGGAATTCAAATTTGCAGAAGCTTGTGAGGTCGGCATGGCTTATTGTGGAAGCACCTCATTTAGGCTTTGGTGATCTATGTTTGTTCTGCTTTGTGATTTACTTGTGTTGTAACTAGCACTCCCTGATAGCATGAAATGAGTCTGTGGCTTTTAAAAGTTAATCCTGCTCATATAACGAAGGGGAGATATCTGAACGATGAATTGTTTAGTGATGTTAAGGTTTGTGAGTACAGAGTTGCTTAGTGTTTAATGTGTAATGTGCGGAGCATGTTGTGGGCCTCATGGAAGTCCTCTTTTGGTCTTTCATGAGGCCACAACCATTGCATCATGCATGACTGCATTAGCTATCTCAAGTCTCGTTGGCGATGCACCTCCCTGGTGCATATGCTAACTTGCTGACTCCTTTTATTACCAACCTGTGACTCTTTGTGAAAGGATCAGAGGATTATAGGAGTAGTGATGATGGTTTGATGGTACCCTCGCATGGAGGTTCCTTTATGGCTTTGTTTGGTAGAGGGATTGGATGGAAAGAAACGAGGAAGAGAAAGGAAGGGAGCTACCATTTCCCTTGTTTACATGTTAGAACTCTGAAGGAAAGTGCGTGTTTTTATGTTGTAAATGTCTTTGCGTCTAATTCTTGATGATACCAAGAATATATACTATAGTAGAACAACACTTGAAATACTATGAACTATCTAGGTTTTTGATATTCCTAGGATTATAACATTTACATGTATAAACCTAACGATCTTTTGGCATCTTTTTTTTTTTTTTTTTTTTTTGCTGTTGGTGGTGTTGTTGTTGTGGTGATGCCTTATTGCCATTTATTATTTTGGAGGGAATATTGATCTATGAATGAATCATCAAATTGTTGCAGAATGGACTCATTTTCACTGGTGGTGAAGACTGTGGGGTCACAGCATGGGACTCTGTTTCTGGAAAAGTTGCATACAGCATAGAGGATGCTCATAAAAATCGTGTGAAAGGGATAGTTGTTCTCTCTAAGGAGGGTAACTGTGGTGGTGTGGAGAATCCGTTTTTGGTGGCATCTGCGTCTTCTGATGGTCTTATCCGTGTCTGGGATGTCCGTGCAACTACCAAAGGGAAAACAGTCCCCCTCTCTGAGGCTGATACAAAGTCGAGGTTAAATTGTCTTGCAGGAACATCTATTAAATGTGAGTTTTACGTCTCATTTCCTGCCTTCTTTGCTTAAATAAGTAACTTACTTAAGTCCCTTACGTCTCTCTTTCTTGTCTCCCCTGTCTGAATTACTTATCAGTGTTTTTTATGATTCATTTTTCCAGCTTTGGTTAGCTAATAATAAAGATTTGATAGGATGTTTTGTGACCGAGTTCTTTAGGACAGCCTTATGTAGAATTAAGTTCTTTTCTAACTTATGTTCTGTTTGTGTGATCCCTTAGTACCTAAACTTTTTGTGTTAAGTGAATAATTGCTCTCCGTTAGCTATTAGCAGTGTAATTTGTAAGTGAACTTGTGCTTATCCACTTCTCCCCCCCCCCTCTCTCTTTGCCAGCACCAAGGATGGGCTGTGGGGTTTGTATGAAAAATGTGAATAGGCTTGAAAGCAGGGGCTGATCTGGAGGTTGGCGGTTGGGGTAGGGGACTTCAAGAATGAAAAGTACGCGTATTTCTATTGTGAAGAGAAGGGTGATACTCCGTTTATTTTTACGTTCGCAACTTAAGTTTTGTTCTATACCATGGTTCTAGCTTGGAGTTGGGCGTGTTACTTAACACAATAGCTGCAGAAGTCTTTCGTGTAATCATGTTTGACCAAATTTGGTAGTTGGTGAACTTTGATGATGAGCTTGGTGAAATAATTTACGATGAATTTGGTAGATATGCATTCTTGAATTTCTTTATTCTTTAAAATTGAAATCATCTCCTGGTATCTTTGTCGTAGTCTAATCTCTGTCTATGATGATGGAGCCTGTATTGACGATTTGAAGGGGACAATAATTGGGGCACATTTTCGACAAGCAGTCCACTCTTTCTCAACCACTTTCTCCCTCCATTGCTCGGCCAGTCCCAGTCCCAATCCATCATTAAATTCCAATAAGTATAAGCAAAGCACATGAGAATATGCTTTTCTATTCTGATAGCCAAGTACACAAGGAAATAATCAGTATGTCTCTTGGGAGGTTGAGACTTGAGAGTCCACCAGTGTGCATGCTATAGATTTTACCTTCCATTAAAATGGCTTGTCAAGAAGATCTATAATTCGGTATGATCCCGAACTATATTTCAATAACCGAGTTTATTCTATTGTGAGTGCGGCAAGCTCTAGAATTTGTTGTCAAGATGTATATGATCCTGAACTTTTGTGCAATCACTGTATTGAATTCCTGGCACCTTCGATTTAATTCTTTCATGTTGAACTTTGCAGCTTTTAAACAACTACAGACAAAGAAAGATGCTCCAGAGAACAACGCGGCAGAAACAGAAGATTCATAATTTAGCACATCTACTGTTGATGAACTGGAAAGGCGGTAAAGTTAAATGTCTCACTGTTTATATGTCGAAGGCTACTACTAAGCACCAACTATGTAGAGCTGCAGGATGTGATCAAGCTACACTCATTGTTTCACTACGAGCAACACGATTTTGTCACCTTGGAGATCTAAGCCTGAGATTGACTGCTGATTATGATAGTTATAAGATTCCTAGATTAGCTCGAGTGATGTTTTGTGCAATCGAAAGACTGAGTTTTATTATAGACAGCGTTTTACCATTTGCTTGCTTATCTATGTATATCAGGCTATCGGTTTTTCTGGTATCTTTCATTCTGTCATTGTTTAAATCATGCCCTTGAAACTACACAGTCGCCTGCTGCAACGGATTGGATGTGCCGTATCCTTCACTGAACTAACTTTGTGTTTGCAGCACAGTAGTTTCGTCTCCATGTCCTGAAAGAAGTACAAATGTACATTACAATGGACCATTTCTACCGAGTTACCTAGTTCGACGAGCTGATCGTGTGAGCTCGTACTACCGAAACATTTAGATTTGACTGTGTGCTGTACGCTAACATAGCATATATATATAAACACATTCTCAGAACAATTTGTATGACGGGGGAATCAGTGATCGACCCGAAAAAATTCATTTTCAATATAGTACTACAAATTAATTTACAAGAAGGCAAAAATCTTCTGGGTATCCTCAGAAAAAGCTTGGAATAGCAAGCCTTCCCAAATTCCATATTAGGACTCATCCTCGAAAAAGAATGCTTCTTGAAGAAGGGTACAGTAATAAGTAATGAGCGAAACCACAGCAGGCACAACATCTGCTATATCCATGGCGCTTTCTTCATGGATGGTCTCTAAACTCGGAAGGCTCGAACATTTCCTCGTTCGTCTAATCGAGGGTCGTGGTGCCGGTGCCTGTTGAACCTCGACCGAGTTTCGCATATGCCTCATTGTACTACAACCAGATGCTGAGAGAAAACCCCAAGTCTTTTCTGGTCAAGTTTTTGTGTGAAATTTGGTGAGTTTGAAGAATAAGTTGGTGATGATATGGGAGTTTTATAAAGGAAATGCGACCGACGGTAAAGTGCATTTCGTGTAAAGCAATTAAAGAGAGAAAACAATGTATAAGAAGCAAGAACAACGTGAAGGAATGAATTAGTCTAACTAACAAAAAAGTGTGCTACTTTTGTAAATGTGGTTGGCATATGTTAATTAATAGTAGTTAATAGTACGTGGTTAGTGACAGCTAAGCTGTAAGATTAAGCTTTAATTAAGGAAGGGTCGGTCCTAAATTACAATTACGTGCTAACCATAGTAGTGTAGCCGTGTATTTTTGTAGGGTCAATACCGCGTAGGATGAACATTGCATTAGTTTATTATCAACTTTATTTAATTTAGCAATAAACATGATGACGGTACTACAAATCTACAATAGGGTGCTTATACAAGAGCACGTACAGTGGTGTACTTCAACGAAATGAAGAGTAAACAGTTAACTTTCTATCCACATTTGATGTAGCTAACTCACCATTTTCAGCACACAAGTAGCTAGCTACAACTCTCCCTCATTTCACATATATACTTCACCCACTCTCATATAATATGCTACCAAATCACGATAGTCAATCACGATTTAACTATTTTATTAACTTAATAAAGTTCGAGAATAATTAATTTTCAAAAATAACTTTTTTTACTCAAAAGAATCATTTTTTTATTTTTTAAAAAATAGGTTTATAATATAATATAATATTGATGTCGACTATTTTTATGTGATATTGAAAAATATCGAACTTATAACGATTATTTCCGGAAAACAGAGTAAAAGAATGAGTGGAAAGTGATAAACTGTGATAAAGTAATACAATTGGGTCCACTAGTGAGGTGAAGAGTTAGACACGAGAGTGATAGCATTGTAGGAGAGAAGTAAAGTATTGACTCTCTAAAGAGAGAGAGTGTGCTGAATAGTTAGTGATTTATGGAGAGTGCGCTTCAACGTTGTACATAACTAAGCAAATGATGTTATTATTGAGATATGAGTAGACTAGTTAAACGCGCCAGGTGGACGAGTCACGGGTTCGAGTTGGAAGTTTTCGTGTTCAAGTAAAAACATACTAGTATAAGGTTAAGAAGATGTATTGTTGTCTTGTTGTGGTTAGAATTGACAATTTAAGTTGCCTATGGTACTCGATGCAGCTTGATATATGAGCTATGGCTCATCTGCTGTGGCCTATCATGTTTAATGACCCTGTAATAATCAAACTTAAGAATGATCCATATTAAAAAAAAAATTAGCTTGATAATATAATAATCATAAAATGGTAAAATAATTCGATCTACTCTTTTAAGCCCCAAACCAAAAGATATGTCGATTACATAACTTCAAAAACTAACTACGCATAAATTGACTAGATTGAGCTTGAATTGAAATTGACCCGAAACAAGGTTGTGCTTAACCAAAAGACCGGAACGGCTGAACCCAATATCACCCCCACATGTTTTGACTAGATCTGACCCACTGATTACCCGCTCTACATTCTACAATATATATACTGAGATCCATAGTTTAAACGAGTCAATAAAAATCGAACTCTGATCTATAGGCTTGATTTTAGCTTGGTCAATGGTCACTTTATGACGGAGGTCGGGACTTGCTTCGTGAAGCTAGTGCTATTGCGCTAGTAATCAAGGTAGTCTCAATTAATTTGCTTAATTAATGATCTACAATGTTTTTTAAATAACTTGACAATATAGTACTCCGTATTAATAATGCACATGAAATAAGTTGAAAGTAAAGCAACATGTTTTTTAGCCAAGCTCAGCTTTGCCATAAACTCATAGGTGCATAATCTCTTATTCAAGTTTGAGTCGAGCTGAGTCTTGACAGAGCCAAATGAGAAAAATCGCCTTGAACCAATTTGGCCTGTGATCACTCCTTGATAGTCGGTAATACAATCACAATCTTGGTGGGAATCGAACTCAAGGAATGAGTATCTACCCATTCTTCTCAATAATTTATTAACGAGTATCAATACAGAGGTCGATTTACGAGATCTTCTATCAAAGTGATAACTTAAGTGATATGCAATTATGCACACAATATTATTGATGTGAAATACAAGCATTGGAGACTAGTGAGAGTGAGTGAGTCATCATGTGATATGAAAAATCAAGACAGATTTCAATCATAGATTCCAAGAAAAGACCAGATCCAATCAATCAAAGATGCCCCCCGAATTAAATGGCAGTAATTATGAGAATTGATTGAAAAATATGGGCAGGCAACTTTAAACAGTTAACACCAAAAAAATGACTTTGGAACCTTCCTCTTCCTCCTCCCTTCCTACTAATTTTACGGCCCATAACCTTGACTTATACGCGTTCTATGTTTGACCCCACTCGTGCGCCTATCATTGTTACTTGCAACCCATAACTCCCATCACTATCACTCTAACTAATACGGAGTACTTCCCAATTTTTAATTATATTTTCGTTTTAGTCGTACATCGAAATGTTTATTTAACTCTTTGTTGTTTTTCGGGATTTAATATATGTACTTACGTAGTTCAATTGCACATTTACAAACTGTATAATGAGATAATCACATACGTTAGTATAATGACAATACCTTGTAATTCTAAAAAAATAGCTTAATATTGAAAAGTATTGTGATTAAAAAACTTTAGTAATTTTCACCTAATTCAAAAGTAATTTTATTAGAAAGAAGTCAAGAACCCATTTATTTACAAAGGGAAGTTGATTGAGAATTACAATAACATACTCCTTAATATCATATGATGAGTCACATCAGAACTAATTAAGGAGGGGCTTACCCTTTACAAGGCCTATCACAAGTTAAAGTAATTCGAAATAGATTAATCGTAGAATTTCCAATTTCTAAAATTAACTTCGTCTAAGTTCAACTTTTACTCCTGATAGTTTGATACTGTCATTGAGAATTTGAGACGACTTCACCCTTTAAATTACTGAATAGTTTTTGTCAAAATTACTAGTCAAATCTTTATCACATACTCCGTAAAGAGTATAGAAAAACCAAAGAGCTAATATACCAAGACAAAAAAAAAAAAAACTTTTGTAACAAATCTCACCTCTTTTTTTGTCGCAAAACACTCCAAATTTAGCAGATTACCCACGTTGTTTGTCCTATTCTTAGTATTAAAAAAACCAACATTCTAAATTTTCTTAGTTAAAAAACGTGTCAAAACTTTCCATGAAACTTCCTACAACTTGTGCACCAAAATTTCCTCTTTAAAAACCCCTCACCTTTCACCCACCACTCTTCCAAAACATTTCAATCTCACTCCCTCAAATCTTCTCTCAAAGTCTCCTCATACACCCAACAAACATCTCGCCATCCAGTTTAGTCTGAACTCGAGTCGAACACAAAAACACGATATGGCAAAGGAAATAAGGCAAGTGATCGAGGTTGCACCATCAAGCATCATAAAACAAAGGAAACATTCGAGTTCGCCGAAGTTAGAGACCATTTTCGAAGAAGATAACGTAGAGTTTAATTATCTTCCTAAGAGATTAACTTATTTCATGCCTCTTGTAATTTCTTTGGTCTCATTTTTCGTGTTGTTTAGAAACTTTGAAACTTATGAATACCAAAGATTATGAAATTTTATTATTATGGGTCTTGGGCCTTTGGAGGGTTGACACGTGGCAAATTATATATGCTTGGATTTGTAGTAGTGGGTTTTCTGGGCAGATGATTAAATTTGTCATCCTTTTGTTACCCTTTTTGTATCTATAATTTTAGTCTTAGGGTGTAAAAGATCAAAGATTTATCTTATTAATGAATCTTGCTTCTTGTTCTAAAGTTTTTCCCCCATTTTCGCAATGTTTCAGTCTCGGTTATGTTGTTATGAGCTTTAGAGTATCTCTAATAGTCAAACTACGCAACATATATGACATGTCTATGTATAGTGGAACATATCCAATGGTCGAACTATCGTTTGGCACCCACTACCTCAATTTCATCCAAAATGGAGTAAATTTGTAATTGTTGATTTAGCTAGGTAGCTTCGTGACTTGAGTAAATGACTAAATGACGTTAGAAGCTTGTAGGCTAAGCAAGATTATGTGTTATTAGTTTTTACACCGTTGAACAAAGTTGCCATTAGAATAGAGTATATACTGTATGAATATCCGTAATGATAATAATAGTAGTAATTAAATTATGATGTAAAGTGAGATGAAAGATTGGGGAAATTTGCTGGACATGGGCAAGTGCTATAATTTTTTAAGTCTTAATTGGCAACTACATACCCAAGTAGGATGGAACTGTTGTTGTCGTAAATTGAGAGTATGTTTCTATGCAACTTCATTTGTTATCTGTTTCCATACAAAGTTACAAACCATACATGACACTAGTTGATTGTATGTCACCAGCCATCTCTACTCCACATAAGCAACTTATTACGTGCTACCGGCTTCTCTAAAGGATCTCCCCTTTAAGACATTTAATTTTGCGATTTTTATTTACCATGTGAACGAACCATCTCAATCTAAGGACTGGCAATCTAATACACTCCTTTATTTTCTCTGTTTGCTAAATTTTTGTGGTGTGGCAAAGGAACATGACCAGTTAAGTGAAGACTTTATTTGGGGATTCAAGAGGAGTAAACATCAAACAAATTCTAGGGGTCGTTTGGATACCCTCAAAATCCATAGGAATTTTATTTTCCTAGGAATTGATTTACCATGGGTTGTTTGGTTATCCTAAAGTGTAGGAATTGGAAATTCCTAGACATTTCCAATTCCTCCAAAGTGTAGGAATTTAATTACCTGGGGGGGTTAGGTAAGTAGAAATTTTCATGGGAATTGAATTCTTTTGTTCATCCAAACAAATTTCCTCAATTCTCATACTTTCTAAATTCCTAGGATTTGCAAGTTCATGAGAATTCCGACTTCCCGAATGTATATAAACGACACCTAAGTTGGAATAAAGCTTTACTAACTTTTCAAGTGGACTGAGAAGCTCTTGTATCAACCCAACATTCTATGGACTAAATGGACTGCATTCTTAGAGGGGCTGAAGTACCCTACTCTTAGTATTAAATACACACTTCTACGTGTTCGAGTGTTTACTTTGTACTCGATTGATATCTTTAGTACAACCAAACTGATTGAGGTTCGTGATAACTTAACTAATAACCACAAAACATTCGGAGTAACAAAGAAGAGAATGTTTGGATCATTGGATGACTGAAACAATATTGTTTACATGTCAATCTCAGCCTTCACATCTCTAGTAAAATATGATCTATACTTTGTTTGTTCTTTTGACAGTGGAATTACCTATGATTTACCTTTGGTATTCTTTATCTTTCTTTCTACAAATTTTTCCTATTTATACCAACCAAAAATACTCATGTTTTTTCTAGGCATGGGATTCACCCCACATCTCAAGAAAATAACTCTGGCAATTTCCAAGCCCTTTGGAACCAGACTTATCAGGTCTAGCTCTCTTAAGCTTGACTCTGCCTCCGGATATGGCATTTGAGGCTTTGCCAGTACGCTTCAGGTTGTGCCTGTACTCGAGTACGATTTGCTCAAATGTTTCCACCTCAAACATGTTCATTTTGATCTTGGGGTTCATCTTGTCCCTCACATATGCAAAGGCAAGCTGATCTCTGTGATTGAATGCATCTAACTCATTGAACATGAGGCATGAGAACACATTGCTCAAAACTCCATGCTTCCGCAATATTAAGGCTGTATCTGGAACATCTGCACCCAACAACATGTTTCATTGACACATACATATGAATGATATGATACATTACTCAAATAATTATACAAAGAACTCCACAGCTAAACGCACTTTTATCAACATTCTTTTTGGGTCATGAATGCTAAATGGTCCGCAAAGGCCACTGTACAACGAGAGAAAAAGGATTCCCCTAGCGGCCCTAGGCCAACAGCGCACATGATTTGAACTTATGCTTAAAAATCCAACTTAATAGAGGAGAGGGTTACCAAGATTTAAACTCGAGACTTCAAAAACATTGAAAATCGCTCTGTCGTGTCAAGATACCAAACAAGCACTAAGAAAGATAAGCGATTTGTGAACTTAGTAACTTACTATCAACCCTGTCATCATAGTTGTTGAATAACTTAACCAGGGGAAACTTGTGCAAGCAAAACAAAATGATTAAATGCTTGCCTATATAAAAACACTCATACTAGTACTTTTGGCGTAGGCAAAAGAAACTCTTCAAGATCCGAACATATAAAGACATAGATATTGCTCGACAAATTAAACAAACCTAGTTAAAGTGAAAACAGTTTGATTTTTGTCAGCTTCCATCATGAGTTGATCAGAATATATGCTTCAAATCTCCGAGGTTTAATTTCACATGAGAAGTTTTGGTGGACGCCTTTTGTTTTACACTACAACGTACAACTAGTGCATAATAACAAATCAGCATTAATTAGAGAAGAAAGCACACTTGACTTGGTGTCTAATACTTAGTCTTTTTTGACGACTACTCTTATCAGTCCAGGCGAAATGTAATGTCATTTTTCGATACTTGTACTACTCTGCCAAACTAATAGAAAGATTTGCTCAAAAGTTAGGTACTTTGTAACAAACCATTAGTGTAATTATTCTAGCTATAATGACCTTTGACACATTCTTCTACATTGAGTATTCTATAAGCTAAGCAAACTATTCACTTTTCTCATCCTCAAAGTTACCATCATATATAACAGTGACTATATAACAAGTGGTAAAACTTAACATTAGATTAATTACCATGCAAAGAATGAAGAGTATGTAGTTACCTGATATGTAAGGGAGTTTATTAGGAGACCAAGGACGTAACCCATTGTCACAATACGTCTCCAATTGCTTCTTTATGGCTTCAATGTCTAACCATTTTCCCCATCTTGTAGTCGCCATAGCCTCTTCCATCGTGTGGATGAAGTAAGGATGCCGCGAAATGGCCATGTCCACACCATCTTTTATAAGCAGAGAATGAATCAGAAGCAAAGGATCAACAACAAGCTGCAATTTAGCGTCCACCCAAATGCTGTATTTCGTGTTAGGGAACAACCTATGTACGAGATACTTCGGTATTACTCCGTTCATAGCCGGATTCTTGTACAATTTTTCAGATGAGACGTTTACTAGTCTCCATACACCAATCTTGTACTCTTTTGATTGATTTGAGATTAAATTGTGACGAACAAGTCCTCTCAATGTCGCGTCATCTACAAACATGACAAAACATGTCACGTCTAGTGTCTTTGATCCTAGTCCCTTCGGTTGCCTGATTTTGTCATGGTCACCAAAAATAGCCGAGACTACTACAACTTCTTTGCATTTATTCATCTCATCTCGATCTGTCAAATTTCATTAAACCCGTCAATAAATCATACGTATGTAAGAAAGAACTTATTAAAAAAACGAACTATTTGAAAAGTCGTTTATGCTAACCATATTTATTGATGTGAAATGTCTTGTAGAAGCCACAAGGGAGTTCTTTCCTTTGTTCAAAATCAAAGAAAGAAATCCTCCTTTTTAAGCTAAAGTTTCCACCAAACGTATCAGCCTTCCCTTGCATATACCTTATACTAGGCAATGATCGAGTCGATTTTCGACAAGATTGTTGAATCTCCTTCAATACAGATGAATAATCTAACAACATTGTATCAAAAAAACACACATTATTAACATAACAATCAAAGATAAATACATGAAGAAATTGAACGTGTACTACAAGTTACAAAATTTAGAAATGATGAATTGTTACCTGAAAAGAAGATAGGGGAAGAGCAAGATGAGCGGAAGGTTGGGATGACATGTTTGTGTTCGCCATAAGACGAAGGGTAAGAGAAGAGAGGGGATTGAATAGGATCGAAAGGCGACGTCCGAAAGAGAAGACATTTGTTAGTTGGAGAGAGCGAGACATAGAAAGCAAGAAAGAGTGATGTTAAGAGGTAAAGACATGAAGCACAAAGCTTCTTTGATTGGCATACGAGAGGCGAAGACGACGACGACGACGAAAACACTGTTGTCTTTGACATTGCTCTGCTATCTCCCCTGACTTATAGAACAAAACTTCACAGCGAAGCTCAGATCATACAATGTAGGATTGTTGGCTCATCAAGAAACCTCTCATCATTTTCTTAATAGATTTCGTAAATCTTCATCATCACGTTTGTGTATGAATTGAAGGGTTTT
Organism: Spergularia bocconei; assembly: GCA_963457585.1. Classification (NCBI taxonomy): domain Eukaryota; kingdom Viridiplantae; phylum Streptophyta; class Magnoliopsida; order Caryophyllales; family Caryophyllaceae; genus Spergularia; species Spergularia bocconei. The sequence continues at coordinate 2,776,276 of OY734955.1, read as the reverse complement.
CCTTAGCTTGTGAAGAATGAGGTAATGTGTGGTGTATATATATGCTCAATGCTTCCATTTCGCAAAACCTGATCAAGAAATATCAATCAGATGACGTTAAATGATGTAACAAAAGACGATTTAAAATTAAAAGATACAGACAAATTGGTGACAGATTCAGACTAATATATGTAACGCAAAAAGGACATCTTTGTATAATAAGATCATCGTACGAATGAAGAACTCGAACATGATCAAGTGATCAACGCATTAAACTAATCAAATAACCCACGAAAAAAAAAATCAAATGAAGTTGGAATTTTGTGAGGAAAAAATAAAGTGGAGATGAAATGTGAGATGGGTTAGGAATGATTGAATGTGATCCTTTGTTGTCGTATAATAGGCTCAACAACGAACTACCATAATAATTCATTATTCATGTCAAACTATCACTTTTCATCAGCTCATTCTCGTTACCTTTTGAGTTGTCAGGCTTTTACATTCTTCTCACTTTAATAAAGATGTTGTTATATGTATGTACTCTTATTAGTAATAATACAAGTGAAAATAGTAAAAATTGACGCACCGGAAATATCGATAAGTCGATGTTAATTTGTTAAACTACCACCGGTTGTAGATGGATTCGACAAAACTTCATACGAGGTAAATGAAAACAACAATAATCGCAACTAAACGTACATAAATATATACGAGTATTACTTTTCGATCAAAACAACAAATATCAATAACAACAACTATCTATATATAAAACCATTATAACCCTAAAAAAAGTTTTTTGACATATGACAAGGTAGAGAGAGATCGGATGTACCAGAAAGTCGGCGACGTACCAGATAGAGGAGGGAATGAGCAGCGGTACAGTGGAATTAAGGAACAGGAGAAGTGGCGGATATGGCACAGAAATAATTGCAACTGATGATGATTTTGTTTGTCAATATGTGGGAATTTTGAGAGTATTAAAATATTGGGGCTGTCAGATTATAAGCCACCCAATCCCAAAAGGTGGAGTCAGATCTGAGAGTTTGGGTGATACAAGAATTGTGGACATTTGTGAAAGTTGTTAGGAGTAGTTTCGTACTTTCTAGAGCTATCAAAGGATCAATCATCTTTCCCTTTGATGACAATTCCGTATGCGTTCGATTAAAGCAGTGGTGTGGATGAGCATGGGCGAGATGGGTGTGTGCCTAGGGCGACCTCACTCAAAATACCCTGGGGTTATGATATAAGTGATATAACGATCGCTCATATGTTGTAAAAAACTATTTGAGTTTTACAGTCTAAATATATTACATCCGACGTATTGAGCCCCATTTAGAAATTTTGCCCAGTGCCCCAGGGGAGGGGAGTCAAGTCGCCGCAATTGAATTGAGAAGGTTTCCGCAGTTGACTGGGAAGGGCCCAAGTTTTTTTTTGAAGATTTCCCCACACGGTCCTGGATAAAAGTAGTTGTAAATTTTAAAGTCGTAGTAAGTTTTTAATATAAGTGCAATTATTTTGTTTTCTCCTTGCGTTGCTAATTTTAGCCTCAAATGTCTATATTCATCGAGATTGATTCATCAATTTTGACGAAACTAGAGTTTGGCTTGTGTTGTGAGTAACCCATAGATTATCAGTTAAAGTGGACTCGTGTATATCATGTTAATTGAACCGGTCTATACCAGGAGTACAATACAAAGACCAGTCTTACACAATTGTGATTATCCTCAAACAAGTCGTCTTAATAATTATTGAACTGATTTTCAATGTCTGCTCACTAGATTTCGAATGGAAAATAACAATACACTTCCAATTTCTCTGTCAATGGTGTACTTAGTGAAGCGAATATTAGCGCAACGCCAATGGGGGAGTTTTACACTCCCATAATTACATCCTCTACTAGTTTAATGCCCGGGCTACGCCAGGAGTAGATTTGGTCATCTTAAATGATGGAATTCTTCAAATAAATAATAAGGAAGGCACAAAATAATCAGGTAAAGATGAAATCAATTAATAGTAAACATTGATTTTTTATAATAAAAAAATATTGTGAATTTTTTTTTTAATATGGAAAATGTCGCTATACTCTTTACCATAAAAGATATTTCAAATGAATTTTTAAAAGAAAATTGAAGAGACATGCCACGTGGCATTGCAGATGGCCTAAGTGAAGCCGGTAAACGGGGTCGTTGCCTCTAACACAACTTTTAATATATAGTATAAGATAAAATGTGAAAGTAACATTACAAACCGTGACTCCGTGAGTATGTGATTAATATGAATGAGTGAAAATTCGTCCATGAAATTAGAATGTAAAAATCATAACCCATCGCGGCCAGGCGTCGGCCAGGCTCCATCTACTTATATGAGTAATATCCATCCAGTTTTGAGTCAAGTCGTCAATATTAAGTTTTGTTGGATTGGTACCAAATAGAGATTGCGGGCTTGGGCCCTTGGATGTGCGTACGGAATAGTGAAGTGGCATGGGCAATATTAAGACCATAACGGGCAGACTCCCTAGGTCTCAAGAACTCTGAGGGCCCGTGATACACAATACACACTCGTATGCTTCAAGAGTTCTCGCGCTAATGACGTTTTTTTTTTTTATCAAGTAACTCTCGTATGAGACCTTATGAATTTATGGCGACTAGCTCATTTGAAAAAAAAAACACCTTATGATAAACATGGTTGGACTATTGGATGTAATAACAGTATCATGCATGCGAGTACTCAACTTCACTTGAACTTTCCACTTTCTTAAAAAAGAAAAAAAAAACAAGTACACGACCATTGTCAAAGCATTTTAATTGAAACTAACATTTTCACGAAATTTATGAAATTCCTATTACTCCGTACTACTTTAACTGATTACAAAGAGTGACCTCGTCCGCATATTTAGCAACGGTAAATTAAAACAACGACATAGCTATAGAAAATCGTCTTACTTATATCAAATCATTTATTTTACAACCGTCTCACACGAGTCTTATCGATAATAAATTTGTGACTTATGTAGGCTCACCCTGGCAATCATTTTTCTCTATCTTTGATTAAAAAATTAATTAATTCTATCTACAATATTTTTTTTTTATTTTTTATTTTATATTTTTTGTCCAACTTTCTCTCTCCTCCCCTCAAAAACTCTCCTCCTCTTCTCCCTCTCTCCTCTCTCCTCTCTCCTCATTCATCCTTTCTTCTTCTTCCCCCTTTCCCCGAGTCCGATCAACTCGCTCTAACTCGGACCCTATTTTCCAGATTAACCCCATCTCAAACTTCTTCTACACGATTCTTTCCTCAACGGTAACATTTCCTCAGCTCTTTCTCAAATTTTACATTTTTTTTTTCAATTTCAATTCAAATGTTGTTCGTATGCTCTTACAGATCCAATTAATGTGTAAGAAATGCCGGATATTGCACAAAGTTTAGGGCTTTTTATTACGATCTGATTTAATTTGTCTGTTAATTTTGTGTATTATTCGGATTTTTTGTGTTAATTTTAGGGTTAGGGTTTTGATTATTGTTGTAGCCTGTAGAGGAAGAAAAAGGGGGGAAATTTTAGGGGGGCGTGTGTGGGAAGAAAGAGGGAAAAAAAAACAATTAGGTAAAGATGTTGAATAAATTTATGAAAAGAGGAAATCGAAAAGGGTCGAAATCGGATGATATAAGTTTTGCACCGAGTAATCGAGGTTCTGGGGTTGTTGCATCTTCTAATGTGGTAGTTAATCATGCTTCTCGGGTGGGGCCGCCGGGTACGGGTGCTATAGGAGCTGGACAGCACCCGGCTGGCGGCCCTGGTGCGGTTATTGTGCCCCCTGTACCGACTTCTGGGGCTGTCGAATCGTTGCCTTTGTTTAAGGATGTGCCTGCTTCTGAGAGGCAGACATTGTTTATAAGGAAGTTGCAAATTTGTTGTTACACGTTTGATTTCGTGGACACGTTGAAGTCGGTTAGGGAGAAGGAGATTAAGAGGCAGACATTGATGGAGTTGATTGAGTTTATTCAGTCCGGGTCTGGGAAGATCCATGAGACTGTTCAGGAGGAGATGATTAAGATGGTGTCTATAAATATCTTTCGTTGTTTACCACCTTCGTCCCACGAGAATACTGGTGTAGAGGCTACTGATCCTGAAGAGGAGGAGCCTTATCTTGAGCCGTCGTGGCCTCATTTGCAGCTTGTTTACGAGCTTTTGTTGAGATATGTCGTGTCTCAGGATACAGATACCAAGGTTGCTAAACGTTATATTGATCACTCGTTTGTGTTGAAGTTACTGGATTTGTTTGATTCCGAGGACCCTAGGGAGAGGGAGTATTTGAAGACGATTCTGCACAGGATATACGGGAAGTTTATGGTGCACCGGCCTTTTATTAGGAAAGCCATCAACAATATCTTTTATCGGTTCATATATGAAACAGAGAGACATAGTGGGGTTGGTGAGCTTTTGGAGATTCTTGGAAGTATTATTAATGGGTTTGCTCTCCCCATGAAGGAAGAGCATAAATTGTTCCTCGTTCGTGCTTTGATACCCCTACATAAGCCAAAGCCTGTTGGGTTGTATCATCAGCAGCTGTCATACTGCATCACTCAGTTTGTTGAAAAGGATTTCAAGTTGGCAGATACAGTGATTAGGGGCTTATTGAAATATTGGCCCGTCACCAACTGCCAAAAAGAAGTCCTTTTTCTCGGGGAATTAGAAGAAGTTCTAGAGGCTACGCAAGGTGCTGAATTTCAGCGTTGCATGGTCCCTCTTTTCCGACAGATAGCTCGCTGCCTTAACAGTCCCCATTTTCAGGTATGGGAAAAATTGATGGTTGTTGTATGCCTTTTCAGCCCCCCATTGTCTCCTATGAAATTATCTACACGTGAATTGAATGTTGTTCATAACTATACTTGAGGTACGAATGTTAGATTGTTATGTTATGTATTTCCCAAAGTAGCTGTTTGCTGTTTTCCATGCTATCTGAGCATTCCTTCGTTAGATGATGTTTGACCAGACATGGTATTGTACTAATTTCAAGTAATTCTTGTAATTGCGTGTATCTTTCCTGGTATCTTATTTCATTAATATTCTGACCTAGTGTGACCTAGGGTAAGTTTCTCTATATTTCTGTGGTAATCTTTGTTCTTAAGAAGGAAAGTTTACAACTGAATTAGATTCTCTAAATGGAAATTAGAATACAGATAGATTTTGATGTAGTGGAGATGATACATTCTTTTTAGGATCTTTCTAGTGCAGTCTTGTATCTTGTCCTTCACTGTCCTGTCAATGTTTGCATTCTGTTGATTGTTGTAGAATGTTGTGTCTTATTGTGAAATGTGTTTTGATCACTGCTTCAAACCCTTGAACTTCTCCACGTACGTTCATGTGGTGACTTAGAACTGGTTTAATACTATGCCGTTGTGAATTTTGCGTTTCTCCGTTTATATGCACGTATGGTCATTATAGGGAAGGTTCTGATAAGAGGATGTATAAATTTGCCATAATGCAGTTGGTCCAATACGGTTCTTGATCTTATTCACATCATCCTTTTCTTTTGGGGTGTGA